>QEOT01004156.1:147305-250499 GCA_003123785.1 Pterocarya stenoptera
TCTCTCTCTCTCTCTCTCTCTCTCTCTCTCGTTCTACCCTCTGATTTCGAACCCCAGACTTCACAGTAGACCCTGTCTCTCTCTCCCTGCAGATTTCTTGTGGGTTTGGTGCTGCGCGCGTTTGTGGGAGTTCTTGAAGTTCTGAGTTGCCGATCGGTGGTAAGGCCCTTCTCCTTCTCTGCTTCTCACGAACACACCCACACCCACATTCACTTCAAGTTAATTTCCACACCCATGAAATTTCTGTGAAATGAATTTCATTTGTGCAGTCCGTGGGTTTTGGGGATTTTTCCTACTTTTTGTGCGATTTTCAGTTTGTGAATCCCTTGGGGGATTTTTCAGTTTTTCAGATTGTGATGTACGACCTCGCAATAAGTTTTGAAGATAGGTGTACATTGTTCGAGTGCATTTGGTTGAACTTTATTGAATGCAGTGTAGAGAATGAAGAATAACAATATTACTCTGAGAAAGTATTCATATATATGAAGTGTATTACATGACACTATTTATAGACAGTAATTGTTAACAGCACTTAATGCCTTCACCTATCATATTATAACACGTGTCATCCTAGCTAGTACATTCTGTTATACTCTAAGTACTACAGCCGTCCAGAATATTCTCTTTGTGGTCCTGCTAGTGTACTATGTGCTGTGAAGTGCGCTGCACTGCTGCTATGGGCTGAGTTGCAGAGCCTTGGGCTGCTGCTATGGTCAGTTGTGGTGCCTTAGTGGCTGTCAGCTGAGATGCAGAGGCTTGTGCTGCTATAGGTGGCTGGAATGCCTTATTAAACTTTATGCTAATACAGAGGCTCTTGGTTAAAAATACTTGAAATTGGGTTTTTTTTAGTCTATTTAGTTTAATGCATGTTTCAAGCCTAATTTTTTTTATTAAGTTCTAGAAATTAGGATGTATGTTTGTTCCATTTGAACAGAATGGAATAGGTTTTGGCTATGTCCTTTGGTAACTTTGAAAGCAAGAATTGAGGTCCATTGTCTACTTAAGTTAGTGCCACATAGAATCGGCCCAGAAGTGGTTATCAAATAATTATTCATCTCCTAATCATATAGTTTTTTTTTTTTTCAAATATTTTTTATTGCTCTTACTTTTGGGATATTTCCACAAAAAATGTTATTTATAATTGTTACCTTCAGATCTTCACGGTTTGGATTGGTTCAACATAAGTTGGTCATCTGGACCAACTTATGTTGCAGTTAAAATGTTATTTTTTATTGCATTTTGTTGGAGCTTAAACTTCCTTTAATGTATCATAGTTGAATAATTGGTTTTCCTGGCAGATTATGTATAATGTTTCAATGTTTATGTAAGTTAGCATTGTTGTAAGTATTGCAAATGTAGTCGTATCACGTTTTAATGGTTATCTTGTTGATATTCATGATATTCAAGAAATTGAATTTAACTATTCATTAATTTTCTGTCTTTATATATTGCGTTGGACAATATTTTTCTCTCTTCATCCATCCATCCATCCATCCATGAAACTAAGAAATATATTAGAATATTAGAAGTCCTAAAAGAATCAATATCAATTCGCTTCAATAGATAACTTGTAGTTAGAAACAGACCTCTATAAATCTTGAGTTTGATTAAAGCTACTTATTAAAAAAAATGAGTTTGATTAAAGTTATCAAGAGTTAAACCAGCATGATATCTAACTAAGAAATATATTAGAATATTAGAAGTCCTAAAAGAATCAATATCAATTCACTACAATAGATAACTGGTAGTTAGAAACAGACCTTATAAAAGAATCAATGTCATTTTTTTTATTCGTCCTCAATTTTTTATTTTTTCATCTTTTTTATATTTTTTACTCTGTTTACTCTACAATAGATATCTTTTTTATATTTTTTTTCTTCTTCCTCATTTTTTTTATGCAGCAGTTAGTATAAATTTATGTCCACCACATTGAAGTTGCTAGTATTGTAACCTAGGACTGCAGTTAAGGCTGACATGGATCATGTACTTGTATATCTTCTTCTTAACTGAACGGAGGGTTTGGGATAGTGAGTTTCTCTCTGTAATTTGACCATTAATAGTATAGAAATCCATTTTGGTTTGATTACAAATAAAAAAAAAAAAATTTTCCTTGGCCACTTCACTGTATATTAGCATCGTAGCCTGCTTTAGACATAGAGGTAAACAGCTTGGATTGGATCTCATTGTAGTTTCAGCAATTTGCAGCTTCGTAAGCCCAACAAAAATAGGCTGGGAAATTGGGAGAAAATTAGCCTGCTTTCACCTTTTGTTGATGCATCCTGGATAACCACCACCCTCTGAGCTTCCATGGAAATGATTTAATCTTTTTTTTAACACTCACTACTTAAGGAAAAAGTTATTAGCAGTGATACTCGTGTGAAGGGGAAGGATTACAGTCTTTGTTTCTAATGTACAAGCTTCAAAACTTCTTGTTTAACTCTTTATTTTTCCTCTCTTCAGGTGAGAAGGCCAGTGATAGTCCATGGAGATGGAAACTCGACGACGTAAAAATTTCTTGCTGTGGTCCAATCTGTGTGGCCATGGAAGCTTCTGCCTTCCATTCTATTGTCTTATAATTTAATGGCATAATATTCCATTGTCTTGTAATTTAATCAAGCTCCCTATAGTGCTACTTGACTTCATTTCAAAGAAATAACTTTTGACTTGCATACTCGGTTTCAATGGCCATTGCAAGAAGCATTTCTTTTTTTATGGTAATGACATTTTTAAAGTTGATTACAGGATAAAGTTTTGTTTTGCAACTCTAATCATTTGGTCTGGTGCTGCACTAAGGATTCTAGTGTGTTCCTATGAGAGATGTTGGTCTAATCATTTTGTTTTACAACTCTAATCTCTATACATTTTAAGTTATGTATAAAGGTGTGGGTTTGCATTGATGATCAAGGTGAGCATAGATCATATGCTGATATCTATACGTTGGATGTTTTGTACAATGATGATGTTATTGCATTATGATTATTTATAATGTTATACTTCCATAATACTCAAGAAGCTTAAATGTATTGCATTATTCTGGTTTTCCTTGTGTTTATTGTGAAGTAGGTGAGAAAGGAGGAGCTAGGAGATAGAACATCAGCCCTGCACCAGCTAGTTTCCCCATTTGGAAAGGTAATCCAAACCCCGCTCCCCTTCACCCACTTACTGAGCTCAAAAAATTGCCAAAGAAAATGGTTTGTTTTTCTTGTTCATTCTTCCTTTCCAAAAAATTGACAGTAAATCAAGGTAAAGAGAAAAAAAAAAAAAAAAATCACTCTTATTGCTAGCTAGCTACTTTATTCTTTTTTTCTTTACGGATTCTCTTTTAGCAATAAAAAGATCATAAAGATGACTTGGGTTGTTGTGATGTGTTTCCCTTTTGTAGACTGACACTGCTTCTGTTTTGTTAGAAGCCATTGGCTATATCAGATTCCTTCCATTTCAATTATTCATGCTTTTTTCTAAACATTCTTTAGTCATGGAAGTCATAAATTATAATTTTATTCCTTTTTCTCCCCCCCTGAATGCAGGCCCTCAGCTCCCCTTACTTTGGTAACACATCAAACAACCTGCGCAAACAGCAGTGTGTAAGTACCCATATTGTCTCTCTTTCTTTCCAACTCATTTTTGTTGAGTCTAGAGAGGATGCAATCATTCACCGATTACAAAAGGGGAATGCAAATGCATTAATTAAGATTTAAGGTTCATAAGCTTCTTTAGCTATTTATTTTTTCCTCTCTTTTTTGTTGGTTTTTGTCGTCTGTGTTCTATTATTGGGTCAGATTAATTTAACTTCTAACTTATTTTGGACAGAACTTAACAAATTACAGGAGAGAACATATAGCATATATATTCATCATGATTGTGTTGGCAATAGTTCCTTGTTGAAGTATTATTATCTCTTTCTCTTTGTATACGAGTTCAGTAACTTCTAACGCTTCATTTGATATTTAAATTATTCTTGAAGTAACTTGAATGCTAGTTGTTAGGCTAGTAGTAGGGTGGTAAAAAAAAATTTAACAACTAACAATATGAATGATATTTTAAGAGGAGTTGAAGAGAGGAATACATGTTATGGATTTGGGACCTATTTGAATGATTTGTGATACATGTATATAATAAGTTTTGTGCAAACCTTTCTTTTCGTTAACATTTCAGAATCAATATTATTCTGATTCCTCTTTCTTTAACTATAGAAATTTCATATCACTAGATAGTTTGGATGTATAAACAGCTGGAGGAGCTTCTTCATGCTTGCACTTATAATATATAAATCCCCACATGAACGCCAATAATTTATAGTTAAACTTCATTTTTTGCGATGTAATGTGGACATTCATTACAATTTTGATCAAATTATTAGTGACCGGTTTTGCCAAGCCCAATATTGCAGAACTTCTACTTCCCTCTGCCTTGAATTCTTCCAAGGCAAGTAAATATGGGTTGATGTGGTGTAGTTTGTTTGATAGCACATCCTCCAAATTCAAATTATATTTCTAAGAGTGTTCATGAGCATGAGCTTATATTAATGTGATGCAGGATTATTTCTTCTTGAATTCTTGTTATTAATATTATCTTTAATCTTTTTTTGGTTTTATTATCATGTTTGATGCCTTTCAGATTTTTTGCAATTTAAGGTCCCTATTGTGAATTTATTTTTGGTTTTAGATATTTGAGATCCATGGTGGTTGGCAGGACTCAACTTGACCATTAAGCTCCCTTTGTGACCTCTCTTTCTGTGACAGTGAATGTTACAAGCTAGCTAGATAGCTATATGCATGGTAAGCTCCCTTCCCTAGCTTATATATCATCATGTGACCAATGACCATTGTATCTTAATAGTGCCTTTTATCTGTTTGCACTTTTCTTTTATAAAAAGAAGATNTAGTGAATGTTAAAAGCTAGCTAGGTAGCTATATGCATGGTAAGCTCCCTCCCCTAGCTTATATATCATCATGTGACCAATGACCATTGTATCTTAATAGTGCCTTTTATCTATTTGCACTTTTCTTTTATAAAAAGAAGATCTTCCTTGTACTCTTGAAGCTAGAATATGTTTGATTGGTTTTGAACAACAGGATGGATATATGTTTAATAAAGAAAGATGGATGCTCATTACAAGCCAAAGGGAAATTATATAAATTTGTAATTGTTATTTATCAATATGATTGGTTGGGGGATTGGTATTCCTTCTCATGAGCTTACACTCATGTCTTTAATGTTAACTCAAATGTTTTTAAACAGATTGGAGGTCATTTTTTTTTTTTTCTTTTTGTGAAAATCCTTTTCCAGCGACTAAATTTCGTAGGAAATAATTTTTTTCGTACATTAATTTTTTTCCGGCAACGATTTTTTCGTAAATTTTGCCATAAATAGTTATTATTGCCGGAAATAATAACTTTTCCCACCGATAATAACTCGCTAGGAAGAAGTATTTCTAACGATAAATAAAAATCGTTGGAAATATTTTTTTGCCACGCTTGCATATCGTTGGAAATGCAATGATAATTTTTTTTCGTACATTAATTTTTTTTTGGCAACGATTTATGAATGGCGCGATATTGGTCACCGTGGAGACTGCCCTTTTCATAGAAAGGCACAAAAACCAAAAATAGTGCCTTTAAATGCGGTCATTTATTTTGAAAGATAAGAGTAGGCTCCTTTTCAAAGGAGCATATTTATGAATGGCATGATATTGGTCACCGTGGAGACTGCCCTTTTCATAGAAAGGCACAAAAACCAAAAATAGTGTCCTTAAATTCTCACTCTTGAACTAGAAACTTCTCGTTTTAGAGAGAGAAGCTCCAACTTCTCCCTAACAACTTTTCACTTTCGAAATTAGCTTGAGGGGGAGGAGCCAACGCTCCCACCCCCCTCACCCCCTCCCCATTTGCATTTCTTTGGTTTTGTTTTCATTTTTGTGTTTCTATTAGATCTAATAAAAGCAGAGTCCAAGCTTACCTATAAAAAAAAAAAGCAGAGTCCAAGCTCTTTCTTTCGGATCTTTGTTTCCTTTCGTTTTTTTATCTGTTCTCCCTCTCAACACCATCTGTCTCTTTCTTTTTTGTCTCCTCGCATGGTGTCGCCGGTGTTGGGGCTGAGGAGCCGCAAGGACCAGGAAACTCGCATGAGATGGTACCGGGATGGTGCTCGTGCAATGGTGTCGTGTGTTGCTGTATGCTGGTCCAGGTGCGGTGCGAAGGTCTTGTGTCGTGCGATGGTGCGATTTGTGCCTTGTGCAGTGCGATGTCGTGCAAAGGTGCGATTTGTGCCGTGAAGGTGTGAGGAGGTCGTGCGCTCAAGCTCGTGAGATGGGTTGTTGTTTCGGTTTGATGGGTGCTCGTATAGCCGCTGTTTCGTGGATGGGTGGGCGAAGCCTGTGCTGGTGAGAGGGACAGTGGAGGAAGCTATTTTTCGAAGTCTAGGTGGATGCTGCAGAAGCTCGCATGTAGGATGGGCGGCGGAAGAAGATCGGGTTAAGGAGGAAGCGTTTCAGGCGACAGAGGAAGAAGAAAATAAAAGAGAAGGAAGAAAAAAAAAAAGGGAAAAATAAACTTGAAGAAGGGTGGCGGCCATAAGTTAGAGGTGAAACCCTAGGCTACCCTTTTTTTAGGCTGTACTTTTTCAGGCTGGGCTTTGTGTTTTGTTTATTTGTGTAGTGTACCTCTGCTCTTTGCAGGGTTTTAATTGGTGTTTGTATTTTGTTTTTCTTTTTAATAAAAGGAATAGGCTATTGGACTTATATCTATAGCTGGATGGTTGGATACCCCTCCCCTTATGGAGGATGGGGTGGTTGGGATACCTTTCCTCCTTTGGAGGATGGGGTGGTTGGGATACCCTTTCCTCTTTTGGAGGTAGGGATGTGTTTTATCTCTATTTTATACAAAGAGTGATACTCTCTTATGAGAGTTTCTAGAATTTTAGACAATATTCGTCGCAAAGTAACTTGTGTGCGGGGAGGCGTACAACAGATGCGTAGTTTGCCTTGTATTCAGAGTTTTCTCTGGTCACAGCTGTAACTTTCTTCATAGATGAAATGAAGTCTATTTCGTATATTAAAAAAAAAAATGCTCTCTCTTATTGTACGCGTCAAACAATTATGTTGTATGGGGAAGCAATTGATGATTCATCTTCTCCTCTTTGAGTTGTAGTGTCGCTAGGATAAGGAATAGCTATTATTTGTATTAGAGTTTTTCTCTACACATGCAATTGCACTTGCCAGTTATATTATAACTTTTGAAATTGAGAGCAGATATCTAACGATAAATAACTCGCTGGGAAGAAGTATTTCTAAGGATAAATAAAATTCGTTGGAAATATTTTTTTGCCCCGCTTGCATATCGTTGGAAATACTTATTTCTGTCGATTATTGGTAGTATTTGCCGCGAAATATAATCACCACAGATACTCTTCCCAGCGATTTAATTGGCCGTTGGAATAGATCGTTTTATTCGCGGCGATTTATTAAATATTTGCGACGATTATAAATCGCCGCAAAAAGTTTTTCCAGCGATTGCAAACCGAATGGGTATTTGTGGTGTTTTAATTGAAATTTGCGGCGAAAATAAATCGCCGCAAAAAGTTCATATTTACGGCGATTTTTGGAATTCACTAGTTTAACTTATAAGTGAGTAGACAATTGCGACGAACGTCCGGCTCAGTAAAAATGTCGAGAAAGACTATTTGCAGCGAATTTAGGGGTTTTTTGCCGGGAAAGACTGTTTCTTGTAGTATCTGGTTGCTTAATTATCGGGGGTTTATGTAGTGCCACCAAATAAGGTTGTAGAACATGCTGTGACATACTCTGTCCTTGTCTAGTTTCATGGTCTAAGACCAAGTCCTAAAGTTTCTAGTGATACTTACGATCTGAGCTTCAGTTACATCTGATGTTAGCATTATAATTAAATACGCTAAATAATGTCCGTTTATCATTGTATTAAATACATTCAACAGCTTGATGAGGACGTGAAAAGGTTCTTCATCAACTTGCACTAAGACTGTTTCAGAACGTTTGGAAGAAGACGTGAGGAACATGTGTGAAATATTTTTGTGTGATAAAGCTTCTGCATGGTGATTGTTTGCTTTTTCACATATATCTAATTAATAGTTGTTAGATCGTATGTATTTGTAAAGAAAATCATTGTCAAATTGTGTATCATATATTGTTCCTTTTTTGTTTTTCAGGTTGATTATGCATCATATTGTGCACCATAAATTGAAATACGTTCTAAACTATTTCTAGTATCATTATTTCTTGAGCATGTGCCCCCTTATTAAATGCCTGAAATTTGGACTCTTTATGTGATATATTTTCAAATTTGATTTTCCATTGCATTCGCTCAAATTTGGACTCTCTATAATTAAATCATGTTGTCTGGTATAATTTTGTGCTACCATTCTTTAGTTATATAGAATCTCACTGGGAGTTTTATTTGTTTTTCATTCTTGTTTTGTCTTTAATTGCATTGCCTATCAAGAAAGACGTACTTATTCACAAAATTAATTTTTCCTTGTGTGCAATTACTTTTTTTTTTTTTTTTAAGCAGAATTTAACTATGTCTCCACTGGTGATTTCAACACGTGGACATTTTTTATAAGTAAATTCAACAAATGGCGATTAATATAGAAAGATAAGAGTAACCTATCCAATAAAAAAAAATATCGAAAGATAAGAGTAGTCTCCTCTTATCTGGTTGATATATATGAATGGTGCTATACTGGTCACCGTGTGTTGGATGGTTTTGGGCCTCTCTCAACCCCAAAAGCTAGCTCTAGGGATGAGGCTTTCTCTCATACTTATAAACTAACTACTAGCTCTTTCCACAACTGATGTGGGACAACCCAACACCGTGGAGACTTTTTTTTTTTCATAGAAAGGCACAAAAAGCAAAAATAGTGCCTTTAAATGCGGTCATTTATATTGAAAGATAAGAGTAGGCTCCTTCTATGAGGAGGATATATATGAATGGCACGATACTGGTCACCATGGAGAGTGCCCTTTTCATAGAAAGGCACAAAAACAAAAAATAGTGCCCTTAAATGCTCTCTCTTAATTTTTACAGATACACAATGTTGTTACCTATGTCAATCAGGTTCGAGATGCGAAACTTATATTCGTAAATCAGACCCTGGGGGTGATTTACCAACATTAGCAGCAACTATATGTATACTTTTTAATGGTTAAGTGCTTCCATTCACCATTTTTATTCAGCTCAAGTCTTTTGGATGGTTTTTTGGGATAATTGATATATGACATGGTTTTAAATAGGTGATCTTAGGTTTGAACCCTAACTCCACTCTACGTCCCACTTCAAAAGTTAAAATCTCGTGTGGTGGGCCCTACCATCCGGCAACTATCCAATTTGGACTCACACATAGGGGGTGCCAGAATAATGGTTTAATGATAAAATTCACCATTTCTTATCAGCTTAAATTGTAATTAAACCGATTTATCCAGCTCCTGAATTGCCGAATTATAATCAACACTAAACCCATTTGTGTCATCTCTAACCAAATTGAACGAGCCAACTGAACTAGACCATGCGTATGAGGCGAAAAGCTTAGGCAAGTGGCCCGAAGGTCCGTCACTTAGGGACGAGGACGGAGCCATCAAGGGAAAGAGATATCCCACCGCCTCAAAAGGAGCGCATTGTGAAGAGCACCTCGATTGGCTTGTGGAGCGAACCTATCCGTGTCAGGAAGAGGCGGGGCTCACCAAGAACCTCATAGGACATGTTGTATTAAATGCATTAATGCACCCACTCGAAAGGGCAAGTCTAGGACAACCAGGAGTGGTCTTGAGGCCCAAAGGGGTTATCGCATTAAATGAGATGACATGTTGATCCCTCATAGAAGTACAACTGTAAAATTGTTGAAAGCAATAGGTGATACTCCTGCCAAAAGTGAAATACAAATAAGGTATAGAGGAAGATCTGAAGGTAGGTTCATGAAGAAAAATCTCTTTGGTGGCAAGCCCATCTTAACTTCCAATTTCAGGTACAAGCGAGATCATCCATAACCAAAGTGGGCGTAATTGCAAGTGTGCAAAACACGTCCTTAGCACATCTATTCAGTGTCATTGGTTTTCAAAATCTTTTGCACATCTCTCAATCTAACATGCTTACAACATTTCAAAGTCTAACTTCTCTACATAAAATCAATTGTGGTTCGTAGGAAGTTATATTTGAACAACATGCTTTATAAACAGCCTCGGTGACTACAAGTCTCATGCACGCAATTGGAGCATCTAACCAGTATGACTCTTCCTGATTTGCCAAAACTCAAGTGGTTTTTGGAAGGGGTGAATACTTTGGAAATTCCGTTGTTGAAAGAATTGTAAGTTTTGGGCTGCAACAAAGTTGACATTTTGCTTCAAAATGTTTGAGCTGTAAAGAAACAAGTCAATGGATCAGCCAACTTGAGAATTGCATTCAACAACCAATTTTCGTGGTTGAGGAGATAACATTAATACAATCAACTACACTTGTAAGAATCCCCAAATGATTTAGTTTTTTTACCCATTAATCATTAATTCTGCTATATGGAAAAAATGCCAATCTCTAGTACTAGACTTTGGGCTTCGCGTTCAGATTCAGACCTCAGTTTTGATAGCATATGAAATCATGACTTGTCTAAAAAAACTAAATCAGTTTTGTTGCCATTGAAGCTTTTCTTCTACCTGGACATCAAAATCATTAAACGTTGCTTACATAATTAGTATTGTTAATTCTAGCACTTTAATTTCATGATAAATGCATATTCTCATATATACATCAATCTTATTATATATTAATTAATTATCTATATGGAAATTAATACTAAGTGCATGAACTTCAGTCATTGAACATATGATAAGTAAATGTTTTTTTAATAATCAAAATTAAGAGTGCAATGTATCCCACCATTTTAGTTATTAAAAAAGTATTTTGAATGATATTATGATTTTTTTTTTAAAAAAAATATTTAAAAATATTAAAAAAATCATAAAAATCATAAAAAAAAAAAAAAAATTATTCTCTGAGAAACTCGTGCACATCCTCGGGGATGTAGCACAACTCTTCCCATTTTGCCCAAGAAGATGCTAATTTGGTGATTCTTTCGGAGAATTTGTCGTTTGGTATTTGTCAATATGACAATAACATATAATGAGAAGGAAATAATTTGGTAGAGTAGTATCTATTTTATATAATATTTCATGAGAAGGAAATAATGACAAATAGGATGATATGAAACTGATATAGTAAACAAAGACTCTTATCTCTTAGTCATTTTTAAATGTCATACTTTTTTGTTTTTTCTTTATTGGTTGTAAGTGCTTGTTTTTTCTCCTAGTCATCATATGTCCAACTTCGCCACACATTATTAATCATGTTTCACTGCTAAATGCCAATCGATCTTGGTTTTCATATAATTAATTGATTCCGGTGACCATCTTGGCATCTTTGCTCTTAAAGTGAGGTACGATCACGATTTTCTAGATCAAAAGTATGAATTTAATTAAATTCTTTCAGATATATGAATTATTCATCGGTTGTGTTTGTAATATACATGAACTAAAGGATTTCTTTTTAAAGATTTAGCACAGTTCATTAATTGTTCGAGACTCGGACTAGAGAAATTATACAATATTTCGAGACTCTTTTCACACGAATGACTACTACCATAAATTTGGATCACTGCCATATATATATATATATATATATATATATATATATACACACACACTAACATCACAATTTAGCCGAATCCTTTAAAATCCGTTGAATTTTTGGCTGATTTGATCGGCTCTAGCTGCACTTTAAATATTTGTTCTTCCAACCCATATTTGCGGAATGTATATATGCATAATTTTTTGTTGATGATTTGATCGCTAGTTTTGATGACCGACATCTCAAAAAATAGCATAATGTGAGTAGTACAATTCAATCAGCGGATGCCGCAAAAATAGGGGTGCAATATGTCCTTCGGGTTTTTACGTTTTTTTAATTTAGTTTTTGAAAATTTAAAAACTGATTCACTACTAAAATCAGAACTTTCAGTTTCTAATTTTGATCCAGTCCGGTCTAGTTTTTTCAATTTTATGGATTATCTATGTTTTTATTATTATTTATGTTAGTAATAATATGATGTTTACATATATTAAACTATTAATCTATTTATTTATTATGCAAAAAATGTATTTATCCTTGATATATATAATAATTTATATATTAATGTTTATGTTTAAGACTAGAATTTATATGTTATATCATGAAATGTTGTATTAAAATTATAATATATATTTTTTATAAATACATTTTTTATAATTAGAATGTATTGTTATAATGGGTCGGGTTTAAAATAAGATTTTCAAACAACTTAGGCCGGATGAACAATAAGCTTAATTAAAATGAAGGAATATTTAAATAGATCAGTAGGAAGAGAATAGAAAATGGGAAATAAGGTGTTTCTCAAAATTGGATAATTATAAAGAAAGAAGATTATTTGACCTAAATTTCATAAGTGCCCCAATGTGAATGCTTTTATAATTTGGGGAGGGTAGGTTACTACCCTCTTATTTTTTATCATTTTCTTTTAAGTATTTTTTTAACATTCTTAATCATTAAGAAAAAATTTAAAAAATATATAATTTTACTAATAGTCAATTCCTTAACAGTTAAGTTAAAAAAAAAAAGAATAGTAAATGAGTAATAGGAGGATAGTAACCCTATCATTATCCATTTGGAGATTGTTTCCGTGAATTTGGTGATTCTTTCGGAGAATTTGTTGTTTGGTATTTGTCAAGGAAAATGATTTACACATAATATTTTTCACAATATTTTACACAATTATATTTAAATGAGAGATTTTTTATAAAACATCTTATAAAAGTAACATCATTTTACAAAACTATCTCCATCTTATAACATTGTTATAAAATATGTTGTAAAAATGTATTGTGTCTATATCATTACTCATTTGTACAATAACACCACGTGACGGACAAGGCGACAACCACATTTTAAAATCATTTATTTATTTATGTTTTTCAAATGCTGACTTGCTACTTAAAATATGCGTGTCAGGTTGACGAAAAGTACTAATTGCCAAATTTAAAAACATATGATGACAGATAGGATGATATGAAACTCATATAGTAAACAGACTCTTACTCTGACTCTGACTCTCTTGGTCATTTTCAAATGTCATACTTTTTTGTTTTTTCTTTATTGGTTGCAAGTGCTTGTTTTTTCTCTTAGTCATTATTTATATATATTCAGTACTCTTCCCACCAATCACCATAAAGATTCAGTCATATGTCCAACTTTGCATTATTATGTTTAATTAAATTCTTTCAGATATATGATATTTTAGATGTTGCATCTGAATTATTCATCGGTTGTGTTCGTAATATACATGATCAAATGGAATTTTTTTTCCACATCGTTTGTTTTAAAGATTTTGCACAGTTCATGAATTATTTTAGATACCATATAAATGGGGACCAAGTTCTTTTTTCAATTTGGATCACTGGCCTATTGTGTAAACAGCGTGAATCTTTTTCTGAATAATTAACCGAGTGAAGAAAAATTATAATTAGATATTTAAATGATTTTTTTTAATTATTCTCCAAAATAATTGATAAAGACTCTTCCATAATATTTGCATTTTCACACTTGTAATTATGTTAAAAAAAACAAATTTGAACTTTCAGCACAGAGCTTGACTGGATCAGGGCCTAACGAAGAAAGTGATGCATTTGTGAAAGAGTAACTGAGAGTGGTTGATCATCCTTTCTGATTTGAAAAATATTGTATGTTGGTTTTCAGTTGGATTAGACAATAATCGAAAGTGAAGTAAGAAGGTATGTTTTAATTTGCTTTGTATTTTTTATAAATCAAAAATAAAAATTATTTATACAGTCTTAAAATGTATAGATCCTACGCATTCCTTTGGGAATCCTCAAGGGATAGCTTGAGGCGAGAACATAGGTAGTGAGACTGAATCTCGTTTAAAAATTGAGTTTGCTTCTCTCTTACACTTACTCTTTATATTTACTACTGTTTCGTATTTTATTCACATCTCATATTATGTGTGGCCTATTCTAACCACGTGTAGGGGTTTTCTCCTAGACATTAAAGGATGGGTGACAGACAAATCGGGACTAGTCCAGGAAAATCAGGAACCGATCTATGTTCTATGTGGCGAGGAGAGTGTTAAACCAAGCCTCATGTAAACTTTCTACAACCCACGAGCAAATGTAATCCCAATCGTCCTCTTCCCTTAGGGAAAGGGTCATGTCGAAGGAGTTCCCATCCGAATCACGCCCCCATATATTGCGAATTGGAAACTTGCCACGCCTCATTTTGTTCATAGGAAACTCTTAGACGGTCCAGAAACAAATAAAAACTTCTTGTGCCAATCCTTGATGTGAGAAAAGCAAGACTCCAATGATGCCACCTTACGCACAGATTGCCCACTTGCTACTGGATGCCATGGGAATGGACAATCTCGCATGCTGTGAGATCCGAATACTCATAATTTGTAGGTTCCAAAGCCAAACGCCTCACCAAGCAATATGATAGCAATATCCTCCAGGCGTTGGGCAAAATCTGAGACGGGCCCAGACCTAGGAAGTCCATGATCTCATGAATAGAGTGACAAAAAGGAAGCTATAACCCTAATGGGAAGATACCAATGTAAAGGGCCACTTGCCTAGTGAGCCCCTCTAAATCTACTACACCACAGCGAGGACCAGGTAGGATTAGCTCGACGGAATTCGAAATCTCATGCAGATCCCCCACAAAGTCAAGGTTCGCCGCAGTAGTAGTGCATAACATAGGTTCCTAGCAAACCACTCACCCTTGTAAGAGTTTGCATCGCCTAAGCCATCAGGGAACTCACAGGCTGGACTAGGGTGAGAGCCACGAGCTCCTTCAAGAGCCCCACCACAAGTGCTGCCATGGGATCCACCACGAGTGGTGCCATGAGAAGCCATCTAGGGTTATGTAGCTTTGGAAAGCTTGGAGTATAGGGAAGACGACGGCAAAGAATATGGGAGATAAGTTGGAATGGAAGTCTACGTGGGGACAAGTGAAACGAAAGGAAAGCTAGAATGGGACGGCGTATGGAATTAGCGCAGCTTTTTGAAAGAGAAAAGCCACAGTTGGAGACCTACACTTCCCCAGGGTGACGCGTGGCATCAACTTCAAGATGGAATGTACGAATCTCTTGATACAAGCGGCCTGAGGGAACGTGGGAAAAAGGAACTAATGAAAATTTTTCTGCTCAAGGAAGAAAATCATGACAGCGGGTCAACATAGCCCACGCAAAAGAAATAAATAAAAGAAAGAAAATAAAAGAAGAAGCTAAAGAAATTCTCATCGCAAGTAAGCAAAAATAATTTGCATAAGTTACTGTTGGGCCAAGATCGGACTCCAAAAGATAAAAACGTAACCAAATTAGCCCACTGACTTGGACCATGCGTATGAGGCGAAAAGCTTAGGCAAGTGGCTCAAAGGTCCGTCACTTAGGGACGAAGACAGAGCCATCAAGGGAAAGAGATATACCACCATCTCATGAAAAGGAGCGCATTGTGAAGAGCAACCTGACTGGCTTGTGGAGTGAACCTATATGTGTCAAGAAGGGGCTCGCCAAGAACCTCATAGGACATGTTGTATTAAATGCATTGATGCACCCACTCGAAAGGGAAAGTCTAGGACAACCGGGAGTGGTCTTGAGGCCAGAGGGGTTATCGCATTAAATGAGATGACATGTTGATCCCTCATCGAAGTACAATTGTAAAATTGTCGAAAGCAATAGGTGAGACTCCAGCCAAAAGTGAAATACAAATAAGGTATAGAGGAAGATCTAAAGGTACGTTTGTACTCTTTCCTTGGAATCATGAAGAAAAATCGCTTTGGTGGCAACTAACTTAGGCATCGGAAGCGACCTCCGACCAAAGCAGCCAAGCCCATCTTACCTTCCAATTTCAGGTACAAGCGAGATCATCCATAACCAACGTGGGCGCAATTGCAAGTGTGCAAAACACGTCCTTAAGACATCTATTCAGTGTCATAGGTTTTCAAAATCTTTTGCACATTTCTCAATCTAACATGCTTACAACATTCCACAGTCTAACTTCTCTACATAAAATCAATTGTGGTTCGTTCGAAGTTATATTTGAACAACACGCTTTATAAACAGCCTCGGTGACTACAAGTCTCATGCACGCAATTGGAGCATCTAACCAGTATGACTCTTCCTGATTTGCCAAAACTCAAGTGGTTTTTGGAAGGCGTGACTACTTTGGAAATTCCATTATTGAAAGAATTGTAAGTTTTGGGCTGCAACGAAGTTGACATTTTGCTTCAAAATGTTTGAGCTGTGAAGAAACAAGTCAATGGATCAGCCAACTTGAGACTTGCATTCACAACCAATTTTCGTGGTTGAGGGGATAACATTAATACAATCAACTACAATTGCAAGAATCCTCAAATGATTTAGTTTTTCTACCCATTAATCATTAATTCTGCTATATGGAAAAAATGCCAATCTCTAGTACTAGACTTTGGTCTTGGCGTTCATATTCAAGACCTCAGTTTTGATAGCATATGAAATCATGACTTGTCTGAAAAAACTAAATCAGTTTTATTGCCATTGAAGCTTTTCTTCTGCCTGATCATTAAACGTTGCTTACATAATTAGTATTGTTAATTCTAGCACTTTAATTTCATGATAAATGCATATTCTCATATATACATCAGTCTTATTATATATTAATTAATTATCTATATGGAAATTAATACTAAGTGCATGAACTTCAGTCATTGAACATATGATAAGTAAATGTTTTTTTAATAATCAAAATTAAAATTGCAATGTTTTTTGCATCATTTTAGTTATTAAAGAAGTATTTTGAATGATATTATGATTTTTTTTTAAATATTTAAAAATATAAAAAAAAAAAAATTATTCTCTGAGAAACTCGTGCACATCCTCAGGGATGTAGCACAACTCTTCCCATTTTGCCCAAGAAGATGCTAATTTGGTGATTCTTTCGGAGAATTTGTCGTTTGGTATTTATCAATATGACAATAACATATAATGAGAAGGAAATAATTTGGTAGAGTAGTATCTATTTTATATAATATTTCATGAGAAGGAAATAATGACAGATAGGATGATATGAAACTGATATAGTAAACAAAGACTCTTATCTCTTAGTCATTTTTAAATGTCATACTTTTTTGTTTTTTCTTTATTGGTTGTAGGTGTTTGTTTTTTTCTCTTAGTCATCGTATGTCCAGCTTTGCCAAACATTATTAATCATGTTTCACTGCTAAATGCCGATCGATCTTGGTTTCCATATAATTAATTGATTCCGGTGACCATATTGGCATCTTTGCTCTTAGTTTGCACTTTTGATGCGGATCATCGAGGAAGACCAAATTAAAGTGAGGTACGATCACGATTTTCCAGATCAAAAGTATGAATTTAATTAAATTCTTTCAGATATATGATATTTTAGATGTTGCATCTGTATTATTCATCGGTTGTGTTCGTAATATTCATGAACTAAAGGATTTCTTTTAAAGATTTAGCACAGTTCATTAATTAGTTTAGATATCATTTTTTTTTTCAATTGTTCGAGACTCGGACTAGAGAAATTATACAATATTTCGAGAATCTTTTCACACGAATGACTGGCTCTACCATAAATTTGAAGAAAATTTATAATTAGATATTTAAATGATTGAACCAGACTCTGACCCCAAAAACAAATATGATCTGTTTGATATTTCTTCCATAATATTTGCATTTTCACACTTGTAATTATGTTTAAAAAAAAAATGAACTTTTAGCATAGAGCTTGACTGGAGGGCCTGACAAAGATAGTTATGCATTTGTGAAAGAGTAACCGAGAGTGGTTGATCATCCTTTCTCTGTTCCTGCCTAGCTTTTGGCGTATTGATAATTGCCATTTCTCTTCTTTTCTTTTTCTTTTTTTCTGGTTTTTGGTGGAAAGCTTTCTCGTTCTACTTCCGTGATTCATTTTAGTACTGATCCGTCTTTACTGCAATATCGCACTCCCAACTCTGCTTCTGGTCTTTGCTTTTCCCCGTGCTTTATTGCCATCGCAGTTTCAACTTCTATATCTTTCCTGGAGTTGCAGCGAAAATCGTAGAGTACACTGTTAGACCAGTTGGACAGTGGCTATGTTATTCATGCATGCTCTTCGGCTTCATTCCCAACAGAGGAAAGTGGAGCCTCTTCCCGCAGCAATAATCCTCGATCTTTATCCTCTAAAAACCAAAGTTTGTGACATTGAACTTCTCGATCTCAATCTTCACATCACGTCTTCTCTAGATATCGTTAGTCCCCGAACTCCAACTTTGGAGCTCTGATACCAGTTGGTTGTGGTATAAAACACCAAAGTCACCACACCCACACGCAAAGATATCGAGACAAAAAATGAAACAAATACAAAAATACTGGAATCAAGCATTCACACATGACACACAGAATTTAACTTGGTTCGGCAACGTGCCTACATCCACAGAGTTGCAGGGGATTTTATTCCAAAAGAAATTACAATCACATAGTGAGTTACAAGAGCATCTCTCTACTCACACAATCTAAACTCTCTCTCTAGGGCTTTTTCTCTCTCACAAGATGCTCTCACACCTTCGCCTCTCTTCATTCTCTCTAAAACTGCTAAAATTCATGTACAAGAAACATTACGTATTTATAGAAAACGGCGCTAGAAACCCTAAAACGAGCTCGCCTCTTCCATTTGCCCTGGTCAGAACTTCCCCACACCTTTCTTGCATGTATTCTTACTCGATCGGTGACATATGTTTAATTTGTTATTCTTGACAGGTAATACTGTTTACAGCTTCCTCGCTTGTGTTCAGACTCCTAATTTTGGGCATCTTTGCTCTTAGTAATTTATGCTTTTGATGCGGATCGAGGAGGACAAAATTAAAGTGAGGTACGTACGTGCATGCTTCTTGATCTCAATATAAATATATATAATATATATATATATATATAATAACATCACAATTTAGCCGAATCCTTTTAAATCAATTGAATTTTTGGCTGATTTGATCGGCGCTAGCTGCACTTTAAATATTTGTTCTTCCAACCCATATTTGCAGAATGTATATATATATATATATATGCAGAATTTTTTGTTGATGATTTGATCACTAGTTTTGATGACTGACATCTCAAAAAATAGCATAATGTTAGTAGTACAATTCAATCAGCGGATCATAGGGGTGTAATATGTCCTTCAGGTTTCTATGTTTTTTAATTTAGACCCGAATAGATATATACCAGTTTTGAAAATTTAAAAACTAATTCACTACTAAAATCAGAATTTTCAGTTTTCTAATTTTGATCCAGTCCGGTCTAGTTTTTTCGATTTTACGGATTATCTATTTTTCTTTTATTATTTATGTTAGTAATAATATGATATTTACATATACTAAATTATTTATCTATTTATATTATAGTATAAGTATATTATTTTATAATAATGAACACATACTAGTATAGTATTGAATTTAACTATAGTCTATATAAGTTCTAGACTTTTTATATAAGTATATATATGATCAAATATGTAAAAATGTATTTAAAAAATATATATTATAATTTATTATGCAAAAAATGTATTTATCCATGATATATATAATAATTTGTATATTAATGTTTATGTTTAAGAGTAGAATTTATATGTTATATCAAATGTTATATTAAAAATTATAATATATATTTTTATAAATACATTTTTTAAAATTAGAATGTTTTGTTATAATGGGGCAGGTTAAAAATAAGATTTTCAAACAACTCAGGCCGGACGAACAGTAAGCTTAATTAAAATGAAGGAATATTTAAATAGATCAGTAGGAAGAGAATAGAAAATGGGAAGTACGGTGTTTCTCAAAATTGGATAATTATAAAGAAAGAAAATTATTTTACCTAAATTTCATAAGTTCCACAATGTGAATGCTTTTATAATTTGGGGAGGGTAGTGATAGGATTACTATCCTCTTATTTTTTTTATCATTTTCTTTCAAGTATTTTTTTAACATTCTTAATTATTAAGAAAATTTAAAAATATATATAATTTTACTAATAGTCAATTCCTTAACAATTAAGTAAAATTAAAAATTAAAAAAAATCAAATATAAAAAGAGTAGTAAATGAGTAGTAGGAAGATAGCAACCTTAACATTATCCATTTGGGGATTGTTTCGGTGATTTCCATTTTGTCCCAAAAAGATGCTAATTTGGTGATTCTTTGGGAGAATTTGTTGTTCGGTATTTGTCAAGGAAAACAATTTACACACAATATTTTTCACAAAATTTTACACAATTATATTTTAAATGAGGGATTTTTTATAAAACATCTTATAAAAGTAATATCATTTTACAAAAATATCCCCATCTTATAATATTGTTAAAAAATATGTTGTAAAAATGTATTGTGTGTACATCATTACTCATTTGTAGAATAACACCACGCAATGGACAAGGTGACAACCACATTTTAAAATCATTCATTTATTTATGTTTTTAAAATGCTGACGTGCTACTTAGAATACGCGTGTCAGGTTGACGAAAAGTACTAATTGCCAAATTTAAAAACATATAACGACAGATAGGATGATATGAACTCATATAGTAAACAAAGGGCAAGTGCTTGTGTTTTCTCTTAGTCAGTTGTGTTCGTAATATACATGAACAAATGGAATTTTTTTCCCACATCGTTTGTTTTAAAGATTTTGCACAGTTCATTAATTAGTTTAGATACCATATGTGATGAACTAGTTCTTTTTTCAATTTGGATCACTGGCCTATTATGTAAACAGCGTGAATCTTTTACTGAATAATTAACCGAGTGAAGAAAAATTATAATTAGATATTTAAATGATTGTTTTTAATTGATAAAGACTCTTCCATAATATTTGCATTTTCACACTCGTAATTATGTTAAAAAAAAAAAAAAATTGAACTTTCAGCACAGAGCTTGACTGGATCAGGGCCTGACGAAGAAAGTGATGCATTTGTGAAAGAGTAACCGAGAGTGGTTGATCATCCTTTCTCTGTTCCTGCCTAGCTTTTGGCATATTGATAATTGCCATTTCTCTTCTTTTCTTTTTCTTTCTTCTGGTTTTTGGTGAAAAGCTTTCTCGATGCGTTCTTGGGTTGTCGTTCTACTTCCGTGATTCATTTTAGTACTGATCCGTCTTTGCTGCAATATCCCACTCCCAACTCTGTTTCTGGTCTGGTCTCTGCATTGATATTGTGGAATCAAAACCCCGCCCGCCTAGTTTTCATCTTTCTCTTTGCTTAATTTGGTTTCCAACTTCATCCTATTGACTCTTTACTCTAGCCTCCAGTCCATCAATGTCCTAAGGAGAGGTACTCGAACTTACTTCTTTGTTTTTCCCCGTGCTTTATTGCCATCGCAGTTTCAACTTCTACATCTTTCCTGGTTTTCATCAATTTGTTTGAGTTTAAAAATTTTACAAAAAACAAATTCTCTAAAAAAAAAAATTAAGAGGAAGCTAGTGACGGACCGTGGCAAACAAGAATGGAGATCGTTACTGCAGTTTCAGCGAAAATCGCAAGGGTCATTGTTGTACCAGTTGGACAGTGGCTATGTTATGCATGTCACTACAAGAGAAACATGGAGAATCTGAAGAAACAGGTAAAGAAGTTGCAGAATGCTAAGAATAGGGTTCAACGCGACTTTAAAGCTGCTTCAACTAACGGCGAAAAAATTCACGATGATGTAGAAACGTGGTTGACAGAAGTGGATGGTATTATAGAAGACGCGGAATCGAGGAACTCTAATGTGTCATGGCTGAACTTGAAGCAACGACACCAGATAAGCCGGGAAGCAGAGGAGATGCTGGATAATATTGCTGAACTTCTTAAAATGGCAAACTTCCCCAGAGTTTCCTATTGTCCTGCTGCTCAAGAAATAGTGACTCCAAGAAACGTGGATTACATGACCATGGATTCGAGGATATCAATTATGAAGAGAATTATGGAGAAATTGGGAGATGCTAATATCAACATGATCGGCGTGTGGGGGTCGCCTGGAGTTGGAAAGAGTACACTGATGAAAGAAATTTTCAGGAAAGCCAAGGAAGAAAGCTTATTCGATGAAGTGGCTATGGCATATGTGACAGACAGCCCAAACATAAGTCGAATTCAAGGAGAAATTGCAGACATGCTAGATCTAAAGCTTGATCCTAATTGTAAAACTGAAATGGTAAGAGCAGGCCATCTACGTGCGAGGTTAGAAAAAGACAAGGAGAAGAAGATACTTGTTATCTTGGATGATATATGGAAGCGACTTGAAATGGAGCAAATAGGAATTACTCCTTCCGCAAGATGCAAAGTACTACTCACATCCAGAGATCTACAGGTACTAGCTTCTGAGATGGTCACCGAAGAGAACAGCTTTAAACTCGGCATTTTAGAAGAACAAGAAGCATGGAGCTTATTTGAAAAGATGGCGGGTGATTCTGTCAAAGATGATCTTGTTTTGCGAAACGAAGCAATGAAGGTAGCTAAAGCGTGTAAAGGTCTTCCGATTGCAATTGTAACAGTTTCTAGGGCATTAAAGACTCAGAAGAATTTGGGAGCCTGGAAGGATGCCCTTGTGGAACTAACAAGATCCACACCAGAACATGACACAGATATATGGTCACCCGTATATAATTGTATACAGATGAGCTATAAACATCTTGCTGGTAGAGAGCTCCAATCCCTCTTTTTGCTTTGTGCTCAACAAGGTTACTACATATACTATCAGGACTTGTTGAGATATGGTTTCGGTCTGTGTTTATTCCGTCGCATTGATACATTGGAAGAAGCAAGAAACAGACTAGAAAGATTAGTTAGTAAGCTCCAAGATGCTTGTTTGCTACTGCAAAGTCCACGTGTCTCCGAGGAATTTTACATGCATGATGTTGTTCGTCACGTCGCTACAATAATTGCGTCAAATGATGATCATAATATGTTTGTCATGAGAGGCACCATGCCAGATGTGGATAAACTAAAAAGATGCGAGGCGCTCTTTATTCATAGTGGAGATCATATCCCTAAATATCCCAATAAAATAGAATTTCCTAAATTAAGATACTTTCATGTCCAGTGTGATGATTCTGATGATGAAGATCAACCTTTGGAAATCCCAAACATTTTCTTCCAAGGGATGGAGAAGCTCGAAGTTCTGAGTTTGAAAAATATACAACTTTCATCACTTTTGCCACTTACAAACCTACAAACATTATGTCTAGCTGGATGTAAGTTGGGAGATATTCATTGGATTGGAGAACTCAAGACTTTAGTAATTCTTAATCTTGCTTATTCTGACATTTCAAATCTGCCAAGAGAAGTAGGGTCTTTGACTCGTTTGCGGTTATTGGATTTGACCTGGTGTTCCGAACTTATAGTGATTCCTCCTAATCTCTTGTCAAGCTTGGTCAACTTAGAAGAATTGTACATGAAAAACATCAATGTCCAATGGGAGGTTGAAGGACCCAATAATGAAGGAAAAAATGCTAGCCTTGCAGAGCTAAAGAAATTGTCACACTTGATCACCTTAGAGATAAAGATTCCGGATGCCAACAATCTACCGAAAGATTTGTTTTCTGAAAAGCTTGAGAGATACAAGATATGCATTGGAGATAGCCGGGACGAACTGATTCCCACTTTTGCTAAGTCCGCCTTCTCAAGAACGTTAGAACTCGAACTGAATATGAGCAGCTTCCAATTGGACTTTGGGATCAAAATGCTACTGAAGAGGACAGAATATCTTAATTTAGACGAGTCGAACAGTACTAAGAGTGTCTTCTATGAATTAGATAGAGAAGATTTTCAACAACTGAAGCATCTCCATATCCAAAATGGTAATATTAAGCATATCCCTGAGTTGAGGACACCGGCTGTTGCCTTTCCCATCCTGGAGACATTTGTTTTGAAACATATGATCAGCTTGGAAGAAATTTGTCAGGGCAACCTTCCATTGACATCCTTCAAAAACTTGAAAGTTTTAGAGGTGGAAGACTGTGAGAAATTAAGATTTATCTTCTCATCATCGATAGCCAGAGGCCTTTCCCTACTTGAAGAATTGAAGATAATACGATGCAACAATGTGGGTGCAATACTCGTGAAAGAAGAAGAAGATCACGGAATAGAAGAGGTGTTCCGTCGACTACAAACCTTGATGCTATGGGATCTTCCAAAGCTCGTGAGCATCTTAAGCACAAGAGAAACCAATTCGGAGGGCAACGACCATGATCTTCAGGTGCCGCTTCTACATCATCAGGTACATTACACAAGTCCATGTAAATTTGCATTCCCTGTGCCCAAAGTATAATTGCATGCGCCTCTGTTAGGTTGTGGCGGAAGACGCCAGCTTAGTCTTGGGGCATAAAAGTAAAATTTGAAAACAAAAATAAGATGGGACTTGCATGTCTAAAATGATATTGAAATAAAAAGCTGATTACATAATAATGAAATTAATTTACATATTTTCCAAGTGTTGCAGCATGGTAAATGAGTATTTGCTTTCACATCTAGATATGTATCCTTTGGAGTTAAAGATGACAGTTTTAAGCCTATTATTTCTTATGATCTTAATATATAAAAAATAAAAAATAAAAAATCGAATGCACTTATTGCGATATTAAAGACAATACAATCAAAAGTCTTTTTAATATGTAAAGGGTCGTAATAGGTTAATAAAATAAAAAATAAAACAAAGTGATGAGATGGCTCACTAGAATACGAGGAAGATGTTTCAAAAATTACATAAGTAATAGATATCATTTTTTTTTTTTAATAAAACAAATAAGGACAAAAAACAGAGTCAAAAGAAAGAAGTACTCTATATCAAAAGGCTTGGAATACATATTATATATATAATGAAGTATAGTTAGTCCAACTAATTATTGAAATTGGCTCAAGTGATCTTAATGGTATGTTCCTCTAAATCTAAAGTTAAAATTCTTTGTGTAAATAACTTTTAGGAATTATGGTGCTGGAAATTTTTCCTTGAGTTATATGAAGTACACATAAAAAATTTTGTCAAGGACATGTGCATTGTCGAAATTAGTCCGGACTTAATTCCCGATAGTTGGTCCAATAAAAAAAATTATAGCTATAATACACTCGTTCCCCTATTGAATTTTGCCTATTTTCAAATTCAAAGCACTGAAATCTTGAACGTCTTTAACTAATATGAGGGACTTAATCCTGCAGCTTTCCTTCCCTAGTTTGAAAAACCTGCATCTGCATGGTCTGCCCAAAATAAAGCATGTTTGGAGTAATGTTAATGGATGTGGGAGTTTGAATTCTCTAAAGATACAAGATTGTGGGGTAATGGAGGATATTGTCGCCAGAGAAGATGGGACAGATCCAACAACGAGGCTTTTATTCCCTAGCCTAACTCTTCTAAGACTTGATGGGTTGCCAAAACTCAAATGGTTTTTCCAAGGGGTGCGTACTTTGGAATCGTCATCGTCCAAGGAATTACATGAGCAGGGAGGCACACTTTTCGGAATTGAAGAGGTAACACCGTAACAGTCCAATCAGCCTCTCTCTCTCTCTCTTAAAATTTATAGAAATAGAACTGCTCATTCGCAATTCATTTATTTTGGAGTAATGATACGTATAATCTTGTATTATATAAGTATTATATAGTTATTTTAAAAAAGAATTAGATTTATTATTAAAAAGAGTAATATTAGATATAATTATGGATTGGAGAAATGCTGCGTGTTTTTTTTTAAAGAGTGAAATTTATTATTAAAAAATTAATATTTTTGTATGTATTTTATATTTATTAATATTTTTTAAATGAGTACGAGACGTTGACGTATTCTAAGATTATAAATATTATTTTTCTATTAAAAATTAATTTTTTTTATATAGATATCATATTTATTTATTTATTTTTAAATAATTATACTATACTTGCGAAGCCTCTTTATTTTGCCACATGGGGTGACGCTACGTCAAACGCGAATAGGGACTTAAAAGGGTGTGTGTATATTTTTTGGTTTTTTTTATTAAAACATTTTTATGAATAATTTCTTAAAAAAATATTAAATAATAAACATACAAATTAACTTTTTTTTTAAAAAGCACTAATCCGTACAATACTTTATCAGTACATTTTATATGTGGAAGTATCATTATCCATCAGAAATTTCTATGTAAATCTATGTCTATAGATTCTCTCTCTTGTGGATTTGTTCAGGAAAAAGCTAAGGTGGTCGAGATTTGGTGTCGATGATGGGTGCAACAATTTTTTTTAATTTAATGATTAAGAATATAAATTTTAATGTTATGACTTTTTTAAAAATATTTAAAAATATAAAAAATGAATGAAAAAAAAGCATTTAGCACTACTCATTTGTTAATGATGCTTCTAATTACATGTATTCTAGACCGTAACAATATGTGACACTAAAATATTGTTTCAATAGTGAATTGATATTATTTTTTGAATAGTAAATTGAAATGAAAATAGTTGAGATGAAAATTAAAAATTGATTAAAATATTGTTAAAATATATTTTTTTTAAAATTATTTTATTTTAGATTTGAAAATGTTACATTGTTTATTGTATTTTGTTTAAAATTTTGAAAAACTTGTATTTTGTATTTTTGCCTCAAATTTCTAGGTTACTATATATGACACTAAGATTTGGTTTTAATAGTGAATTGAGATGAGAAGAGTTGAGGTGAAAATTAAAAGGTGAATAAAATATTATCAGAATATTATTTTTTCATATTATTTTTATTTTTAGATTTGAAAATGTTGAATTATTTATTGTATGTTGTTTGAAAATTTATAAAAGTTGCAACGATTAGATTATATGAATTGAGATGGTTTCACTATGGAGATATGACCAAAACATGCATGCAGCTCCACCAACCAATTTTCTCTGCTCTGCTCTGCCTTTAATTGAAACAAGGGGGTTAATCCTGCAGGTTGCCTTCCCTAATTTGACAAATCTCGATCTATGCGATCTGCCCATAATAAAGAATGTATGGAGTAAAGACTCCCAAACAATTCTCAGCTTCCAGAATCTACAAGAAATAACTGCTAAGAAATGTGCGAGTCTTGAAAGTTTGTTTCCAGCCTCGGTCGGTAGTTGTCTTAAGCAATTGAAGAAAATTATTATTGATGATTGTGGGATAATGGAGGAAATTGTCGCGAGAGAAGAAGGGATAGATCCAACAACGAAGCTTTTATTCCCTAGCCTATATTTTCTGAAACTTGCTTGGCTGCCAAAACTCAAGTGGTGTTTTCAAGGGGTGCGTACTTTGGAATCGTCGTCGTCCAAGTTATTACATGAGCAGGAAGGCACACTTTTCGGGATTGAAGAGGTAACAGTCCAATCAACCACTCTCTCTCTCTGTTAAAATTTTCAACAATAGAACTACATATATTGGGATGAGCTACATCCAACGAGAATAGAGACTGAAAAGGATATCGGTGTTACATTCTTATGCTTTTTATTAAAAGAAATTTGTGAATATTTTTTGAAAAAATATTAAATAATAAACATACAAATGCTTTCTTTTTCTTTTTCTTTTTAAAAAAGGCACAAATCCGTACACTATCGGTACATTTTGTACGTGGAGGTACCATTTTCCATCTGAAATTTCAATATAAATCTATGTTTGTAGATTCTCTCTCTCTTGTGGATTTGTTAAGAAAAAAGCTAAAAGTCACCGAGACTTGGTCTTGATGACGGCTCCAACAATATTTATTTTCAATTTAAAGATTAAAAATGTATTTTTTTTTAATGATATGGTGATTTTTTAAAAATATCTAAGGATATCAAAAAATTGAATGAAAGAAAGGAAAAAAAAAAAAAGACATTTAGCCATATCGGGACCCATTCTCAGGCTGCAACACCACTCATTTGTTAATGACACTTCTAATTACATGTATTCTTGCCTCAAATTTCTAGCTTACTATATATGACACTAAGATTTGGTTTTAATAATGAATTGAGATGAAAAGAGTTGAGATGCAAATTAAAAGTTAAATAAAATATTATTAGAATATTATTTTTTCATATTATTTTTATTTTTAGATTTGAAAATGTTATGTTATTTGAAAATTTAAAAAGGTTGCAACGATTAGATTATATGAATTGAGATGGTTTCACTATTGAGACAAGACCTAAACATGCACGCAGCTCCACCAACCAATTTTCTCTACTTTGCTCGGCCTTTAATTGAAACAAAGGGCTTAATCCTGCAGGCTGCCTTCCCTAATTTGACAAATCTGGATCTATGTGGTCTACCCATAATAAAGCATGTATGGAGTAAAGACTCCCAAACAATTCTCAACTTCCAGAATCTACAAGAAATAACTGCTAAGAAATGTGCAAATCTTGAAAGTTTGTTTCCAGCTTCGGTCGGTAGTTGTCTTAAGCAATTGAAGAAAATTATTATTGATGATTGTGAGGTAATGGAGGAAATTGTCGTGAGAGAAGACGGGACAGATCCAACAACGAAGCTTTTCTTCCCCAGCCTATATTTTCTAACTCTTGCTTGGTTGCCAAAACTCAAGTGGCTTTTCCAAGGGGTGCGTACTTTGGAATCGTCATTGTCGAAGGAATTACATGAGCGTGGAGGCACACTTTTTGGGATTGAAGAGGTAACAGTCCAATCAACCACTCTCTCTCTCTCTCTCTTAAGATTTTCAACAATAGAGCTACATAAATGGGAATATGTTTTTTATACTTTAATGTTTTTTATTAAAGTATATCATGTTATACTTTAATGTTTTTTATTAAAAAGAAATTTGTGAATATGTTTTTTGAAAAAATATCAAATAAAAAAGATAAAAATGCTTTCTTTTTTTTTCTTTTTTTTTTTTAAAAAAAAAGCACTAATCCGTACACTTATCGGTACATTTTGTACGTGGAGGTATCATTTTCCATCTGAAATTTCTATGTAAATCTGTGTCTATAGATTCGCTCTCTCTTGTGGATTTGTTATGGAAAAACCTAAAAGTCACCGAGACTTGGTTTCGATCATGGGTCCAACAATTCTTTTTTTCAATTTCAAGATTAAAAATGTTTTTTTTCATGATATTGTGATATTTTAAAAGTATTTAAGGATATTAAAAACAATTGAATGAAGTTTTGAAGAAAAAAAAAAAGATATTTAGCCTTATCGGGACCCATTCTCAGGCTACTGCACCAATCATTTGTTAATGACACCTCTAATTACATGTATTCTTGCCTCATTTTTTTCTAGGTTACTATATATGACACTAAGGTTTGGTTTTAAAAGTGAATTGAGATTAGAAGAGTTGAGATGAAAAGTAAAAGTTGAATAAAATATTATTAGAATATTATTTTTTAGTATTATTTTTATTTTGAGATTTGAAAATGTTGAATTATTTATTGTACGTGATTTGAAAATTTAAAAAAATTGCAACGATTAGATTATATGAATTGAGATGGTTTCACTATCGAGACAAGACCTAAACATGCATGCAGCTCCACCAACCAATCTGCTCTGCTCTGCTCTGCCTTTAATTGAAACAAGGGGCTTAATCCTGCAGGTTGCCTTCTCTAATTTGACAAATCTGGATCTATGTGGTCTACCCATAATAAAGCATGTATGGAGTAAAGACTCCCAAACAATTCTCAGCTTCCAGAACCTACAAGAAATAACCGCTAAGAAATGTGCGAGTCTTAAAAGTTTGTTTCCAGCCTCGGTCGGTAGTTGTCTTAAGCAATTGAAGAAAATTATTATTGATGATTGTGGCGTAATGGAGGAAATTGTTGGGGCTGAAGGAGGAGAAGCAGTGGGAAGGACGTTGGTGTTCGTGTTCCCTCAAGTAACTTCTTTGGATCTTGTAAATTTACCGAGACTTGAGTGTTTTTACAAGGGAGTGCATATTTCAAAATGGCCGATGCTAAAAGAGATGACCATATGTGAATGCAAGAAAGTTGAGGTATTTGCTTCCGGACTTGTGAGTAAAGAAACAGTTGAAGAGAGACGGTCTCATATGTCAATTAAACAACCTCTTTTCTTGGTGGATGAGGTAAGAAACTATAAATTATTTAGCTCGCTTAAGATTTTCACATTTAGGTAGAAGACGTAGAACTGACATCATTTTCATGAAAGTGAATGAAAATTTTACATCCCAATAGTATAAAATCATTTTGATATGTCTTTAATTAAGTTGATGAATTTAGTTAATTAATCTCTTTAAATGGTATACTTAATCATAATATAATAATTACTACAAACATACTTAGTTCTCCATATTCTATATATCATGTTTATAAAAAATTAAAAAAAAAAAAAAAAAAAACATACACTCATATTAAGCATGTGAATATTCTGTGTTTTCCATTATTTAAAGTTTTTACATATTTTTTTATTATTTTAGCCAGTCACATTAGATTATCTATCAGCTTAGCTAAATTATAAAAATAATAGTTTTAAATTTATTTTGTTATTTCTTTATTTTAAGCCCTCTTTGCCTACCATAAATCCAATTCAAAATCCAAATAGAATTTCTACACCATAGATTCAAAAGCCAAGAAAGACGAAAGAAAAAACAAATTAAAAAAGGAAAAGGCCCAGTTTAGCTGGTTGAGTACTGAAATCAGAAAGAACGTTTCAGCTCAAAATCAGGAAACAGAGAGTTACGATTATGATAGAATTCAACTTCCGTCTCTTTAATTTAATTATTTTAACTTCCAGAAAAAGGAGAAGTAAAATATATGATCTGTGTTCATGTATTTTGTGATATCTTAGCTGAAACTCAGTGTTGTGATGAATTTGACAGATGTCATTCCCGACCTTGGAGACATTGAGCATTTGTCTAATGGAAAAGTTGGAAATTATATGGAATATCAAGGACTCCCATCAAAGCCATATGTACAGCTTTCCAAATCTACTTGAAATTGATGTTAAGAAATGTAATTGTTTGAAAAGTTTGTTTCCAGCAGCCTTAGTTGCTGCCAGTCTCCCGCAATTGCAGTTTCTGGAGATTGAAGATTGTGGGCTACTGGAGGAAATTGTCGAGAGAGAAGACGGGACAGATCCAACAATGAGGCTTTTATTCCCCAGCCTAATTGTTCTAAGCCTTGATGGGTTGCCAAAACTCAAGTGGTTTTTCCAAGGGGTGCGTACTTTGGAATCGTCATCGTCCAAGGAATTACATGAGCAGGGAGGCACACTTTTCAGGATTGAAGAGGTAACAGTCCCATCAACCACTCTCTCTCTCTCTTAAAATTTACAGCAATAGAACTGCTCGAAATTAGTCTAGACTTAATTCCTGATAGTTGGTCCAATAAAAAAAAAAGTATAGCTATAATACACTCATTCCCCTATTTAATTTTGCCTATTTTCAAATTCAAAGAACTGAAATCTTGAGTCTTTAACTAACATGATGGACTTAGTCCTGCAGCTTTCCTTCCCTAGTTTAAAATGCCTGCAACTGCATCATCTGCCCAAAATAGAGCATGTTTGGAGTAAAGAAATCTTCTGGTTTCAAGATTCGCATGTTCTACTTCATTGTGATGTTAAGGGATGTGAGAGTTTGAAAAGTTTATTTCCAGCAGCCTCAGTTGCTACAAGTCTCCCGCAATTGCAGTCTCTAAAGGTAGAAGATTGTGAGGTAATGGAGGAAATTGTCGAGAGAGAAGACATGACAAATCCAACAATGAGGCTTTTATTCCCTAGACTAACTCTTCTAAGCCTTGATGGGTTGCCAAAACTCAAGTGGTTTTCCCAAGGGGTGCGTAGTTTGGATTCGTCGTCGTCCAAGGAATTACATGAGCAGGGAGGCACACTTTTCAAGATTGAAGAAGTAACAGTCCAATCAACCTCTCTCTCTCTCTCTCTCTTAAAATTTACAACAATAGAACTGTTCGAAAGTCTAGAATTAATTGTCGATATTTGGTCCAAGAAAAAATATGTAAAGCTTAGTCCTGCAGCTTTCCTTCCCTAGTTTAGAATACCTGCAACTGCAACATCTGCCCAAAATAGAGCATGTTTGGAGTAAAGAAATCTTCGGGTTTCAAGATTTGCGTGTTCTACTTCATTGTGATGTTAAGGGATGTGAGAGTTTGAAAAGTTTATTTCCAACAGCCTCAGTTGCTACAAGTCTCCTGCAATTGCAGTCTCTAGAGGTAGAAGATTGTGAGGTAATGGAGGAAATTGTCGAGAGAGAAGACAGGACAAATCCAACAACGAGGCTTTTATTCCCCAGCCTAACTCTTCTAAGCCTTATTGGGTTGCCAAAACTCAAGTGGTTTTACCAAGGGGTGCGTACTTTGGAATCGTCGTCATCCAAGGAATTACTAGAGCAGAGAGGCACACTTTTCGAGATTGCAAAAGGTAACAATCCAATCAACCTCTCTCTCTCTTAAAATATTTAACAATAGAACTACTCGTTTATTTATTTTGCTATATGGGATGAGGCACAACATCCAACGAGAATAGAGACTAAAAAGGATATCGGTGTTATATTTTTATGTTTTTTATGCCCAAAAAGTTTCGAATATCTTTTTTGAAAAAATATTAAATAATAAACATACAAATGCTTTCTTTTTTTTTTTTTTAAACAGGCACTAATCCGTACACTTTATCAGTACATTTTATATGTGGAGGTATCATTTTCCATCTGAAATTTCTATGTAAATCTATGTCTATAGATCCTCTCTCTTGTGGATTTGTTAAGGAAAAAGCTAAAAGTCATCGAGATTTGGGTCTCGATGATGGGTCCAACAATTTTTATTTTCAATTTAAAGATTAAAAATGTATTTTTTTAATGATATTGGGATTTTTTTTTAAATATTTAAGGATATAAAAAAATTGAATTAAAGAAAAGGAGAAAAAAAAAACATTTAACCTTATCGGAACCCATCCTCGGGTACAGCACCACTCATTTGTTAATGACACTTCTAATTACATGTATTCTTGCCTCAAATTTGTAGGTTACTATATATGACACTAAGATTTGGTTTTAATAATGAATTGAGATAAAAATGAAATTTTGAATAAAATATTATTAGAATATTATTTTTTAGTATTATTTTTATTTTGAGATTTAAAAATGTTAAATTATTTATTGTATGTTGTTTGTAAATTTAAAAAAATTGCAACGATTAGATTATATGAATTGAGATGGTTTCACTATCGAGACAAGACCTAAACATGCATGCAGCTCCACCAACCAATTTTATCTGCTCTGCTCTACCTTTAATTGAAACAAGGGGTTTAATCTTGCAGGTTGCCTTCCCTAATTTGACAAAACTGAATCTATGTGGTCTACCCAAAATAAAGCATGTATGGAGCAAAGACTCCCAAACAATTCTCAATTTTCAGAATCTACAAGAAATAGCTGCTCGGAAATGTGTGAGTCTTAAAAGTTTGTTTCCAACCTTAGTCAGTAGTTGTCTTAAGCAATTGAAGAAAGTTATTATTGATGATTGTGGGGTACTAGAGGAAATTGTTTGGGCTGAAGGAGGAGAAGTAGTGGGAAGGACGTTGGTGTTCGTGTTCCCTTAAGTAACTTATTTGAGTCTTTCAAATTTACCGAGACTTGAGTATTTTTACAAGGGAGTGCATATTTCAAAATGGCCGATGCTGAAATATATGATGATTTGTGAATGCAAGAAAGTTGAGGTATTTGCTTCCGGACTTGTGAGTGAAGAAACAGTTGAAAAGAAGCAATCTCAGATGTCAATTAAACAACCCCTTTTCTTAGTGGATGAGGTAAGAGACTATAAATTATTTAGCTCTATTAAGATTTTCACATTTAGGTAGAAGACGTAGAACTGACATCATTTTCATGAAAATGAATGAAAATTTTACATCCCAATAGTATAAAATCATTTTGTTATGTCTTTAATTAAGTTGATGAATTTAGTTAGTTAATCTCTTTAAATGGTATACTTAATCATAATATAATAATTACTAAAAAAATACTCAGTTCTCCATATTCTATATATCATGTTTATAAAAAAAATAAAAATAACATACACCCATATTAAGCATGTGAATATTCCGTGTTTTTCATTATTTAAAGTTTTACATATTTTTTATTATTTTAGCCAGTCACATTAGATTACTTATCAGTCTAGCTAAATTATAAAAATAATGGTTTTAAATTTATTTTGTCATTTCTTTATTTTAAGCCCTCTTTGCCTACCATAAATCCAATTCAAAATCCAAATATAATTTTTACACCAGAGATTCAAAAGCCAAGAAAGAAGCAAGAAAAAAAACAAATTAAAAAAGAAAAAAGGCCCAATTTAGCTTGTTGATTAATGAAACCAGAAAAAAGTTTTAGCTCAAAATCAGGGAAAGAGAGTTGCGATTACGATAGAATTCAAGTTCCGTCTCTTTAATTTAATTATTTTTACTACCAGAAAAGGAGATAGCAAATATATGATCTATGATTGAGATATCTTAACTGAAAGTCCGTGTTTGTGATGAATTCGTCTAATGGAAAAGTTGGGAATTGTATGGTACGGGCAAGTCGCCGCAAGTCTAACTACACTACATATAAGTGACTGTGGTTCGTTAGAAGCTGTATTTGAACAACATGAGGGGCAAAATGGTAAAGAACACCATGCTTTAACTGCGACTCAACGTCTAAGAGAGATGCATTTCTTTTCTCTACCAAAACCGAGAAACATATGGAATATCAAGGACTCCCATCAACACCATATATATGTACAGCTTTCCAAATCTACTTCATATTGATGTTAAGAGATGTGAGAGTTTGAAAAGTTTGTTTCCAGCAGCCTCAGTTGCAGCAAGTCTCCCGCAATTGCAGTCTCTCATGATAACAGGTTGTGGGGTAATGGAGGAAATTGTTGAAAGAGACGACGAGACAGATCCAACAACGAGGCTTTTATTCCCCAGCCTAATTTGTCTAGGACTTTATGGGTTGCCAAAACTCAAGTGGTTTCTCCAAGGGGTGCCGTCTAGTGAGCAGGGAGGCACTCTTTTCGTGGTTGAAGAGGTAACAATCCAATCAATCACTCTCTCTCACTCTCTTAAAATTTTCAGCAATAGAACTGCTCATTCATTAAGCCATGTGGAATTAACTATATATGACATTAGGCATCCAGCTCCACAAACTAATTTTTTCTGCTATGTTTTGCTTTGTCCTGTCTTTAATTGAAACAAGGGACTTAATCTTGCAGGTTGTCTTTCCTAGTTTGAAACTATTGGATCTGTATGGTCTACCCAAAATAAAGCATATATGGAGTAAAGACTCCCAAACAATTCCTAGCTTTCAAAATCTACAAGTAATAATTGCTGGGAAATGTGTGAGTCTGAAAAGTTTGTTTCCAGCCTCAATCGTTAGATGTCTCGAGCAATTGGAGATAATTAAAATTTATGACTGTGGGGTGGAGGAAATTGTTGCTACTGAAGGAGGAGAAGCAGTAGAAATGACGTTGGTGTTCCCTCAAGTAACTTCTCTGTGTCTTGAAAATTTAGGGAGACTCGAGTGTTTTTACAAGGGAGTGCATGATTCAAATTGGTCAATGCTAAAAGAGATGCGGATTCTTGAATGCGAGAAAGTTAAGGTAAGAGACTATAAATTATTTAGCTCTATTAAGATTTTCACATTTAGGTAGAAGACGTAGAGGTTGACATCATTTTCATGAAAGTGAATGAAAATTTTACATTCCAATATTACACATACTAATCACTCAAAATTTTGTTACTGAGTATCAGGTTCATAAAAATATTTATGTATTTTTTTTTTTTTAAAGAAGCATATACCAATATGTAAACATATATATGAATTTTACGATTTGGCTAACAAAAATAGAAAGAGTGATTAATAGTACAACTGTTTGCCTAAAAACAATTAAAATCTCTATGGAATAAATTAATTACAGGCCTTTTTAAAGCACTTACCAAAATTTCAAATGATCTAGTTTCTTATTTGAGAAATGTTATAGCCACAAAGAGGTTACACAAAAGTAAATTCACAAACTGATATGATTTAATGTGGTACGTTAGATTGTAAAATTATTTTTATTATAAAGTATATCTAATGTATTATATAAAATCACATCAGTTTATTAGTTTTCTTTTGTAGAATTTCTTTATGGCTTTAACACTTTTACAAATACATGATGAAATGTATTTATTTTGAACAGACGAATAAAAATCCTTATTTGCCTTGTTTAGGGTTCTTTTTATTTAAAAGTAAAACAAAAACTATATATATAGAACATTTTTTTTATTAATTTAAAAGAATTCGAGCTCTCAAGTTAAAATAAATCTGTTATAGTGTGGGATGGGGTATGTGTTAACCACTCTTCTGACGAATTTTACAGCTCTCATTCCCGAGCTTGGTGACATTGGACATTCATAGAATGTATAAGTTGGAAATTATGAGCCGGAATGTCACTATTCGAAAATTGTGGCGTTCTTGTTACGCAAGGTGTTTGCATGCCAAAGAATCTTATCGGCTTAGAGGAGCATTAATGCCAGACGCTTGGTACTACGATATGCTAAAGATGCGTGATGTGTCGTCCGGTTTTCTCAAGTAAAATTAATGTGTAATTAATGTAAAACAGCGTTAATGGAAACAACTCCGTACTACAGTGCAAGGGTATGCCCGGTTTTCGGTGAAAACGTACGGTTAGTATTTTTGTAATTAATGTGAAAATCTTAGTTTTTTCGTAATTTTTATTTCAATTTTTACATCTGAAACTAGTTTTAACTGTTTTTAATCTCCTTTTTAGAGGATTGAAAATCAAATCTCTACTCTCATTTTCATAATGAAGATGAGTGATTATTTTTTTTAATAGTTTGATTGAAAACTTAGAGGTATTATTTTTATAAATATGTATTTAACTTTTTAAGATTTACATTGATTTTATTTTGAAATATAATTTATACATATATAATTAATTAATTTATATATAAACTATTCCTAAACGTTACCCAAAACGGTATTCAAAAGTTTGGAATAAAGGGTTGAACATGTAAGCCGCAAATCTAATCGGATTTAACTAACTGAAAATTAAACGGCACAGGAGTTCCACTTCCAATTTAATTATGCTAAAAACGGTTCGAAATCAGGTAAATTACTCGATATTCGAAAATTGTTATTTTACAGTGATTTGAGCGGCGCCGTTTTATCATATTTGTTGAATGAACAATGATACTCACACAATATATTTCACAATAGAAATTGATGGGTGCGGAAGACTTGGTGCACACTACACATGAAAAATTAGCAGGAGTCCATGTGGAAAATAATACGGTGCGTTTTATCATTTTCAAATCTAAACGGTGCGTTTCACCATCTGAAGTTCATTCGTGTTTCCCTTCCTCCATTAGTTTCCTCCTTCTCCCTCCTCCATTTTCACTCTCCTCCATCTCCGAAGCTTCCTGAGAGAAATGATGGTTTTTGAACCCTAAGCCCCGCCATCTTCCTCCTCCATCTTCTCCAGAGAGTTCAGAGGAAGAGCCACAGGCAGGTCCAGCTGATCTCTCCGATCCCCCAATCGAAGGCTGAGGAAGAGAAAAAGCCTGAAGAGAAAGAGCCCTCCATGCCTGAAGAAAAGAAAGAAGAGGTTTTCTTTCTCTATTTTCCCCAGAAAACAAATCCTTAATTTTTGATAAATGCCCCAATTTTTATATTTTTATATTTTTTGAATTAAAAACCCACCTCAACTCATCTCATCATTACAATTTTTTCAAATTTTCATATAAAATATAATAAAAAATTCAATTTTTTCAAATTTCAAAACAATAATAATATTAAAAAATAATATTCTAACAATATTTTATTTTACCATTCACAAACAATCTCAATCCATCTCATCTCAACTCATCTCTAAATTCAAACGGACCTGATACAGCCTCATGATTATGTTTTTACAAATACATGATGAAATGTATTTATTTTGAACAAACGAATAAAAGTCCTTATTTGAATTGTTTAGTTTTCTTTTTATTTAAAAGTAAAACAAAAACTAGATATATAGAACATATTTTTATTTATTAATTTAAAAGAAGCCGAGCTCTCAAGTTAAAATATATCTGTTATATGTAAATATATATATACATATATATATATATCTGTTATAGTGTGGGAGGGGGTATGTTAACCACTCTTTTGACGAATTTTACAGCTCTCATTCCCGAGCTTGGTGACTTTGGAAATTCGGAGAATGTATAATTTGGAAATTAATAGCTGGAATGTCACTATTTGAAAATTGTGGCGTTCTTGTTATGCAAGGTGTTTGCACGTCAACGAATCTTATTGGCTTAAAAGAGCATTAATGGAAAAGTACACATTATCGATGATGAGAGGGTGCTGTTAGATTCGTGGAAAGAGTTTCATCATCTAACGAGAGAGTATTAAATGATAGATTCATAAGTGAAATATAATAAATAATTTTCAATCATCTAATGACAAATTATAAGATAATGAGAGAATGATGAGAAAATAGATGATGAGTAGCATTATTTTATTTGGAAAGCAGGAGGGGCAAAATGGTAAAGAGCTACATGCCTTAATAGCTTCATGGTCAGGGACGGAAGAAAGAGTCCCGAAAAAAGACGGAGCAACCAGACATTTTGTGTTCCCTACACTACCTGAAATGGAAATTGATGAATGGCTAGTTTTCAGGTCTTACTGCGACATTTCTCCAAATATGTTGTAGTTTGAAGTATCTAATTGTGGCTGGGAGGAAATATTCCCAACTTACGAACTTCTCGATCGAGAAAAACAAGCTATGGTAGTCTCACGATTAAGACAACTAGTGCTCAAGCGTCTACCTATGCTTACAGTTACACATTTGTGGAAAGAAAATACCTTCCTATGCTTTGGAGCTTATAATTCCTTCGAGTTCCCCATCTTTGGAGAATATAATTGTAAGAGGTTGTCCCGAGATGAAGATGTTCTGTCACGGAGTCTTGAGTACACCAAAGCTATGTTGGAATTAGCATGATCTTAATACTGTCACACCTTGGCTTCGGGAGTCAAATCACTATGACACAGCTCAATGGTTATTCTGAGAAAGGGTTAAGTCTATTCCCAACTTATAAAACTATGAATTTTAATATTTGAATGTAATAATCCGTAACTACAAGCAACCAATCATATATATATATATATATATAGAGAGAGAGAGAGAGAGAGAGAGAGAGAGAGAGAGAGAAAATCTTCACACAGAAGCTCCATTTTTTCCAAACAATAGCCTCCAATGAGGAGGTGCCATGTAGACCTCACATCCCAATTGTTGTGTCCCGCAATTCAAAGGAAAAAAATTTCCTCTTCCCCCACCCGAGTCTGTACTTCCCCAGTTCTCCCCTCTCTCGCCATTTTCGCACAGGCAGCTCTCGTCATTTTCACAATTTAAATCCTCAAAGCTCAAATTCTTACTTCTATTCCTAAGGTTTTGTTGGTTTCTGTTGCATAAGAGAATAACATCAAAATCAGGTTTTTTTTTGCTAGTCATATGATTCGAAAATTTTCATTTCTTCCGGTTTAGTTCTGAATGCGAGGAGATACGGTGCTTAGTTCGATCTTCATATTTTAGCAGAACTTAGAGAGATTAGGTCCCGTTTGGTTGTTGAGAAACGGTTGGTAGGAAGAGGAAAGAAATTTTGTCTAGAAGCAATTCTCTCTTCAACGAGGCAAATAGATACTATGGGAGGGGGAATTTTGTGTTTGCGATCCTGTGTGAAGAGGTGCAGCAACTTGTTATGGGATTTTCTGATGTGTCACTTTTCTATTGGTGCCGATAAACCCAATATATAAGACTTGCCGGTCCAAAGAATCTATATATTCCACGTCTTAACACACTACAATATAGTTTAAATATATTAGTATTCGATACGAACTTTGGTGTTTTTAGCAACACTAAATGCTTATTGTAAAGATACAAATAGATAATTAAATATATATATTTCCATTAGGTTAAATTTTTGGAACAAGTAAAATTGGTGGTTTAACACTCATCAATGACACTAATTTTTCTCTCATTATAGGTATTCGAAAGGATAAAATATACACGGCCTAAAGTAAGCTTACTAGGCCCAGTCCAAGGAGGGGGTCTCACCATTAAAAGACAAAGGAAGAGAGAGGAATGAAAGACAATGAAAAAGAAAATGTGTTAGGAGGAAGAGAAGGTAAATACGGAAAAGAAAAGAAGAAAATTGAAAGGAAGGGAAGATGTAAGACATGCAAGGGGAGGCGGCAAATCCTCACCACTCCCTAGGGCATGCAAAAAGAGGGGCACACAAAAAGAGGGAGATATAAAAGGAAACGACCAGATGATTTCAAGTGGATTTTTTCGACCACTTCTTCAACCTCAAGAGAGGAGCTCTAGCGATAAGATCTCCATCAGAAAAATAAAGGTCTAATCTCCATTGTACAGAGAGTATGAGAGACTGTAAATAAGCATATTATAGTGGATTCTCCCCTCTTCAAAAACTCCCGTGGATGTAAGCTTTATGCTGAACCATGTAAATCTGTGTGTTTCCCTCTCTTTTACATTCTCAGTATTTATTTTTCATTTATGACCATAGATGTACACATAGCAGCACTGGACCACACTAGGGGCTCCAGACCACCGATCGAGGCCTAGATCATCATAGCGGGCCGGAGATGACTCTTTCTACCCTTTCGCATTATTGTGCGATTTTTGGCATTAACGTGCACTATTAAACATAGAGGAAAAAAAAAACACAGAAAGCCAATTGAGTGGGATGGCTTTGATATTTCTTTGATTTCTTTTTTCTTTTTCCTTTTTTATGAAAGCTTCGTTGATGATACTTTGATATTTGAAGCTTTTATTTTTATAAATATGTTGTTTTCAGTCAATGGGAAGGTTGAGAATTCTGAAGAAGATGATCAAGATCATCCTTAATATGCATGCAGTAGCTGGAATCACAAATCCAATGGTGATAGTTTCTTTCTTTTGAAGTCAATGGGGGCAGAGGACCCTTCATTCACATTAATATTAGTGAAATAAAACATAGTTTAATTATGATTGCTTGTTTTATTGTGTTTTATTTATTTTCAAATCTCTCTATGTGCGATTAGTTGTTAATCAGTATTGTGTTTTTCACCATTTTGGTTTGTACATGATATAATATTTGTTGATAAGTCTATTAAGGTCATGTTTGGAAGTGAGATGTATTGTATCTCAAAACTTCTTATAAGGAACTTTCCAATATCACTCAAATACAAAACACTTTTTAATTTAATATTTTACAATTTTTATCTAATTATTACACAATCATTACAACTTTTCAAAATTTTTAAACGAAATACAAAAATTAATACAACTTGTTCAAATTTCAAAACAAAAATTATATTAAAAAATTATATTTAACAATTTTTAAATTTAATAATATTTTTATGTAACTTTTTCTGTCATTTTTCAAAATTTAATAAAACATCTACACTCAAAGTCTCATAAAACATTTTTCGTTAATATTCATAAAATTTTCATCTCATCTCATTACCATGCAAGTCTTTTGAAGTGTAAATTTTGGTTGTCCTCCTGCTGCATGTACGATAAATAAATATGTTTAGAAGGTTTGTGTAAAGGCAGGTGCTCTTCTTGCTTTAAAAGATGTATTTTGGAACCTTTAGAAGTTGAAAATGAAGTGAAAATGACACCTTGTATTTTCCTATGGGATATGGCTACCGATATTTAGGCCTATTCATCCAGATTTCCAACCGGAAACCTAAGTATACCCAGCTTGAAACCCGAGTTTCAACTTCGGGCCAAATTTCGGGCTGAGTATACCCAAATAATGACCCAAGCCAGAACTGTACCTTTTATTGCTTTTTTTTTTTTTTTTCAAAAGCCTATATTATTAAATTTTTTTTTCAAGAAAAAGATAATGCTGAAAAGCATTTTTGTTTTATATATCTAAAAGGCTATATTCTATTACAATTTTTTCAAGAAAAAATTTTTAAAAACAAATTTTTTTATATATAACAACTAATTATATTTTCAACAAAATGCATCCAAGAAAAGAAATTCAATATTTATCATGTAAAATGCACGCAACACATAATGGAATTCATTACATATTACATTATTTGGTATATATACATTACATTACAAAACACAAAATTACAAGCCATTGTCATGATTGATCATCATCAATTTAATCAGGAAGAGCTTCTGATACTTGCTGCCAGATCTCTCTTCACCGCACCATTTGGATCTTCATAGTCAAAGTATCGCTTCACCTGATAAACATCACATGAAACTATTTCAGATTTCTCAACTTAACAAGAACTGCTCTTGCTAATAATTAAGCAGGTCATGACGAGGCTGAAGAAAAATGGTCTAAATTGAGAAGTATCAATGCAAAGAGAAAATGATCTACCTACATGATGTCCATATCAATGATATCATCATCATGAAAGCATAATTAAGAGGTTTCCCCAGATACTGTTTTCCTGTTTCTCAGGACTTTTTATGGGCTGGTGTGGATGCTAAGCTATTTAAAGAATGTTTTGGCAAAATAAATACTGCTTGTAAAAGACATGGAAATCAGTTAAATAAATACTGCTTGTAACCCCACAACATCCCACAAACTCCATCTCAATCCACTCTGAAAAGACTCCCAGAGAGAAAAACAAAGCAAAAGGCATAAGGAATATGAAATCTTCTGCCTTCATGTGTTTACCTTTAAGCACACATATTTGCTAGTTTGAGATTTTTATGGACTTTACATGCCCACTTGCCAATGCAATCTAGATAACTATACAACATAAAAACAAAATGATCAGATCAAAAAGCAGCCATATCAATTGCCATCACATTTCACAATGCCATTAGAATACCTTCTCTACCCCCAACTAAGGAAACACTTAGAATTTTCACTCGTAATGTTTAGAGATAACATACTTGCTGTTTATATTCACCTATCACTAGACAACTAGCAGCAGTAATAACAACCATCAATAAAGTCTTAAAAATCGAAGCTTGAAAGCTCAACAACTGTACCAACTAAATAAATACAAATTCATGCCTCTCGATCTCTTTGTGTGTGTGAATACAAATTCCAGAACCCAAAGTTATTGAAGGAATCTTTCACATTGTTGTCTTTGGGGTTATTTTCCAACAAAAGCCCTGAAAATCCGGGAAACTGTTCTCTAAAATCACAGTAATGAAAAGCAAAACAAAACAAAAACAAGCCCATGAACGAGAAAGTCAAAACCAGAGATAGGTTTAGTAGCCTAGCTCCATTACAGTCTCTAGTTTTTCAATATTTTAAAGCCAAAATTAAAGGTTAAAAAGAAAAAACAAAGACCCAGATCCATAAACAGCTCTACAACAAGAAACTATATGAAGATCCATTCATTATTCCACAGATATGAATGCGAGAGTTTAGAAAAACCTAGAAACTGACGGAAAAAGCACTCACTTTGAACAAAACAGAAACGATTTCACCAAAACAAGATGAACCATCAACCAACAAAATTTTCACACCATTACAGAGCGAACAAACATACTCATAAAAACATTACAGATCTAACGCATAAAAATACTCCTCAATCATTCAAACATTGTCATCAAAACAAACTCAAAATCAATGAAGAGAGAACAAAACAAATAGAGAGAAGAAAACATACCCAAGGATGAAGATGACGGCACGAGGATGTAGACGACAGCAGGAGGATGAAGACGACGGTACGAGGCTGAAGACAACGCTTTGATCGGCAGAGGAGGCTAGGGTTTCAGTGTGTGTGTGTGAGAGAGAGAGAGAGAGGGTTTCGGAGTGAGATGCAAGAAGAGAGAACAATCTGGATTTGTGATTCAATCGCTGGAACAGCAGTAATAAAGTTTGGTGAGCATTAGCACAACTCATTTAAACCTGATGGAAGAAAGAAGACCCATTAAAACTAAGGCGAATGAAAATTTGTTGAACTTTATGTAATACTGATAAGAAAGAGGTCGGTATTACATGAAAAGGAAACAAAGCACAAGCACCCAATTTTAGATCACAAATACAGACGCAACGCAAAGGTTTGTCATTTATTTAGAAGAGTACTCAGGAAGTCCTTCACAAGCCAACTTGCAGGAGATAATGCTACACGCTAGATGAATGGTTTTGGGAGCAGCAGTTCATCCTTTGGCTAAGCTCATGTCCCCCTACATATCAAGGCAGGTATCCTTGGGATTCTTTGGAAATTAGATATGGAGAATGCATATGGTCATGTTAACTAGGATTTCTTATGTTACTTGGGTGGTGTGGTTTTGGGGAAAGATGGATTTCATGGATTAGGCATTGCATTACTACAGCCCCTTTTTTCGGTTTTGGTGAATGGTGCTCTGGAGAGGTTCTTTAACAGCTTTAGGGGATTAAGGCAAGGGGACCCTCTTTCCCCTTTTCCGTTTGTCATTATTATGGATGCACTTAATCAGAATTTTGTGAATAGTAGTGAAATAGTTTAAGTGAAGATGTTTTATTGGGTTTTGGAAAATGAGAGAGAAGAAGTTGAATAAAAATTTTATAAAATTAAAAAAATGTTTTAATTTTATTTTTTAATTCTTTTTTTTTTTTTTTGATAAAAAAAAATTGTTTGAAAACAGGGAGCGTTTCTTGGATGAGCTAAAGAGATTCTTTTATTATGCTTTATTTTCTCGGGCTTCGGTTATTAGTTGTAATGAGACATTTTTCATGATTTGATTGTATCCCTCACTAGTGCTTAGTGGAACTTAGGCATTTTCTGTATATACTTCCTATGTACTTGGGCTATGCCTATTCCTATCAACAAAAGTTCTACTTATAAAAAAAACAAAAATTGTTTTGAAGTTTGTAAAAATTTGTGAAAATTGTATTGGTTTTTGTGTTTGAATAATGATTAGCTAATTCATCAGATGAAAAAGTTGAAAATTTGAAATTGAAAAGTTTTTGTGCTTGAATGATGCTTGGGAATGAAATTATGAAAAGTTTTGACAATTTTGAGAATTCGCATAGTTTTCAAAGATGCCCTAATGCACCCTTGTAGAATCACTTCAACAGCACTTGGGGAAATGGGAAAAATTCAATAACAGAAGTCCATATTAGAAACCAATTCAAAGGCTTCAGACTTGAGAGTAACATCATTATTTTAACCTCTGACAAACTTGAAAGGGGATATCAAAATCTCAGTTTTCTAATATTTGCCCTAAATATCTAGAGCTTTAGCTTACAGTGGTGACCTTTATCCCCACAAAAACAAAAACAAAATAAAAGCCCTTACTCTTCTTGTTTACCAAGTAAAACAATTTATCAGCAAAGATGCTCCAATTGTGACTTAAAGTGGGTTACATATAGCTGGCTTTAATCATGAATATACAGAAAATTAAAACTAAAACAGAACGATTTCAAGCAGTGTGTTTCAAGAGTTTACCCTTGCCAAGATCATCGTGATCTCCATGGACAACAACAGCTCTTCCAATAATGGAATTTGGTCCAGAAAGTGGAATCTGCAAAATTGTAAAATACATCAGTGAAAAGTAACTAAATATATGTGCACAAGTAAAACTTAAACAGAGGATGAAACACACCTGCTTGTCAATTATTGTGAACTTGGCTGTCCCTGTATGACAAGAGACATACCATCCATTAGTGCACCACTGTGTGTCAGAACAAAATACATACCCATCTTAAGCCTTCTTATCAGGTAACTAATAGCAGAAACAATTTGCTCTGCATATTATTTTTTGGTAGAATACTGTAGGCACCATTAGACGCAAACTGCTGGGAAATCAAAGCAGCTTGCCTGGAAGGTGACCCGTATTAATAATTGATGTTTGAGAAGGGTCTCTTAAAAAGGCTAAATCCTATGCCATTTCCCTCTTCTCCCCCTTCTCTTTACCCATCCAAAAAAATTAAAAATAGCAATAATTAGAAAGAAAAAAGACTAAAAAAAAGAACGTGAGAAGTTCGGTAAGCAGATTGTTGACAGAGATCTAAGAAAGAGATCTCACAATGACCAGCCAGTTAACTTCTATGAGCCACTTGATTTGGCTACAGCCGCTTTGGCAAGTCAAGATCAAGGGTACTCATAGAAGTCTTCACCTTTCCCTTGGTACATGTAGCCGGTAGCCTCCCCCCAACAAATATAAAAATCACAAATAAATGAAAAATACTTGGTTGCAAGGGAGTTAAGGTAAGAGTAAAATAAACAGGAGGGCAGCTATAGTAGATGACTCAGGGAAGAGAAATGGGAGATAGAACTAAGAACTTAAACACTAGCTGCCGCTGGCTTTTCATATAAAGTTGGGTGGGCAAGAAAGATCTCAGCAGCTCATCCTGAAAGTTGGGTTACTCCCCTGCATATTATAGAATATGATAAGAGCCCAACAATTGGGAAGCTGTCAACGAATGACCAAGGGGATAGAGGTAAACACAGCACATACCATCATCACCAACAGTGACATTTCCAAGATCACCAGCATGCTGATTCTCAACCTCAGGAGCACCATGCTCCTTGCCAGGAGGATTGAAATGTGGTCCTGTAAGCAGGTAGATTAAAAATAAAATTAAAGACAAAAGGGATTAATGTGGAGCAAAGTGGGGTTTACTCTGCTCTTGGACTGGATGCTTTCGATACAAAGAAACAAACATCATCTCTTTGGACTATACCAGTTGACATGCAACCATTTGTTGTGTCCCCAAGTGCATGAACATGGAAGCCGTGGAGACCAGGCTTAAGGCCAGAAATATTTCCGGTTACTGTCGTAGCGCCTGAAAATTTGCAACAAAAATGTCTGTCAAAATGTGAAAAATAGACATCTACACTCGCTGGATGATCAGACAGGATTTCCAAGTTAAAATCAACTTCTTGGGTGAAGTAGATAGTCCCACTGACACCCTCAATGCTGCCAAGAACAGCCACAGCCTTCACCATCGTTTAATGTGTTCTAAATGAAACAGCTTATTAGCACTATATTACATAAGACGACCTCAAAATGGAAAAAGGAGGACAGACAAAGGTGGAAAGCAATACAACCAACAAAAGAGTCTACTAGAACATAATTAAAAATGTTGGGTCAATCAAAGTATGCTCTCAGCTATGGTAATTGGATTCATAAATCCCTCCCTTCCAATGATGTTCGGATAGCCAAAAAGGGGTGCTTTTTCAAAAATAATGCAAGATAATCCAACTCTTGACTGCTCATTTCTTTTTGCCGGAAAACCTTTTCTTTGAAAAGAAAGTCGAAATTTGCATCGTTTTGAAGCTAGCGAAGAGGTTTACCACACACACACACACATATCACTTGCTTTCACTGAAGCTAAACCCCTAAAAACTCAAAGGAGAATATATATTCAAATAATAGCTAGAAAACTCGATTCCCATGCACAAATTTAAATTTAGATTATATATCCAAAAGGCCCAATCGAGTAGGAATATTCTTTTTCTTTTTTTTTTTCCTACTCAGAAACAGCGGTAAATGCAAGATATTACGAGTCCACACTACAGAGTCCAAACTACCGGATAACAGAACTTGCATGGGCAGAGATTATGAAGCTGATGCGGCTAAAACTGAAGTCGGAAAAAGACTACCCAATGTACCCATTATCATTTCTCTCTTAATTTCCCCAACCTTCTCAACATCCAACCAAAGAGTACAACAAATACTATACACAATCAGATGGGAAACAAAGATCATCATTATGTAACACACCTAGCGCAAGACCCGATGCAAACTGTGAAGAATAACACTTAGCAAACTTAAGTACATACTCCTTACGTGTAAATATTAAACTTCCTCAACAGTCGAATCGCCCCAAAAATGGAGTACTACCAAGAAAAGGAGCAACCTTTATTACGAATCAGGTGAAAAGAAACAAAACCCAGACCATGAAAGAACAATATCAACCCACGAGATAAAAATCAGGAGTGAGAAAAAAAAATACAGGGAAAGAGAGAACTTTGAAGCTCACCCCAGAACACCCCTTGAGAGCTCAAGCAGAGAGGAAGGAGAGAGAGAGAGAGAGAGGTCAAGTGAGGAAGCAGAGTGAGGCAGACAGAGATGATCATCAAGAGTTAAATCAGGTAAATTTGGATGGTAATTGCGATAAAAAAAAAAATTTTGAAAAAAATATTATTAAAATATTATTTTTTAATATTAAAATTATTATTTTAAAATTAAAAAATTAAATTGTTATTATATTTTATATAAAATTTAAAAAAATATAATTATTAAATTAGATTAAAATTTTATACCAAATCTAGCCTCAACTGCGCGACTTTAGTAGACAGAGTGAGGCGGTGGATGTTCACTTTGTATCATCAGTAGCCGAGTGGGCTTAACTATTCATCATTTGGATGGACTTTAGTACCAGTAGTCGAATTAATAAATTTTGATTAAAATTTAGTTAGTAAATTCATTTTTATAAATTTAATTAGTTATTTTTTAATACTATCAAATAACAAATTCAATAAATCTATCACTATTATATGAAAATACTAATTTTAACATTTTCATTTATTTTGAGTCATATACACACCTTCGGCCAACTGAGATCCAACAGTACTATCTCAATTTCTCTATTTCTCTATGACCCACACAAACCGATATCAAATCATGAGTCACCTTTGGCCATGGAAAACCTTCCCATGGATCCCAAAACAGAGAAACACCCACTTATGAGATTTTCTGGAAAAACTCCAAATCAAAAACCATGTGAAATCAATTTTTTGAAAAAAAAAAAAAAGTTGTTTTATATATAAAAAAATATATATGGTTTTAAAAATTTTTTCTTGAAAAAAAAATTAATAATATAGGCTTTTTAAAAAAAAAAAAAAAAGGTACAGTTCCGACTCAGGTCATAATTCGGGTATACGAGTATCATCTATTTTCTCATCATCATCTCATTATCTCATGATGTGGCATTAGATGATTGAAAATTATTTATTATGTTTCACTTGTAAACCTATCATTTAATACCACATCATAAGATGATGAGAAAATAATGAGAAAAATGATGATAAATAGATTTTTTTTTCTTAATTAAAATGTCATATTTTGTTATAAACATGAAACATCACACATAAATATGGAAGAAATTTATAAGCCAAATTTGTAATCATGACATCCCCTAGATCTAATGAGAAGATGGTACTCTATTTGCCAATCAACAAAATTTTAAAACTATTTATTTGATTGAAGTGGCGTAAACCTGTAATCCACTGTTATCAACTTTTATTTGTCTAGATCTAATATGAGAGACAGAAGTATGGCTGGGTTTCTTAGGAAACTTGAGGAACGGGGAGGAAAAAAACAGAGGAAATGCTTGTAGATTGATAGAGGTTTTTGAATACTCCAAACTTGTCATAGTTTCCGAGTGGGTTTTACCAACAAGATTTTCAGCCAATAGAGATAAAATCTTCAAGAAACAGTGTGAAAAAAGAGATAAAATTTTCAGCCACTGTTGTAGCTTTGGTTTGCCAAAATCTGGTGTAGCATTTGTCGAGGGCTGTGGTGCATAACCCGTTAGTTTCTGTTTGGCATTTTATTTCAGTTTCCAACACTTCAGTAATTGGAATGAATTCACAGGTAGCATTCCCAAGCTTAGAGATATTAATAATTTCACATATGGATAACTTGATAACCATATGGCACGACCAAGTCGCAGCGGATTCCTTTTGCAATATTCAACAACACGTGGTTGAGTTTTGTGAAAATGTTTTGCAAGTATTCGACTCCGATATGCCTAGAAGATTCAAACACCTAGCGGCTGTACGTATTAGTGATTGTGCTTCATTGGAGGAAGTATTTGAAGTAGCAGTGCAGGGGCGGAATAGTAATGTCGAAGCGCATGCTATGACAGCCACTTATTTGAGCAAAATGAATTTGGTGCGTCTACCAAGATTGAAAAATGTATGGAATAAGGACTACCCAGATATTTGCAGCTTTCAAAATCTACGTCAAATTAATGCTGAGGGATGTGAGAGCTTGAAAAGTTTCTTTCCAACAGTCTCAGTGGCTACAAGTATCAAGCAATTGGAGGATCTTCGAATAGTCAAGTGTGGGATTGAGGAAATTGTCGCAAGAGGAGGAGAAGAAGCAACACCAAGGTTTGTGTTCCCTCGTATGACTACACTATATCTTGTAGGGCTGGCAAAACTCAAGTGGTTTTATCCAGGAGTGCATACTTCAAAATGGCCATCACTGAAAATTATGCGAGTGGATGGATGTCAAAAATTTGAGATATTTGCTTCAGAATATATGAGCTTTCAAGAGGCACTTGAAGAAAGTCGACAAAGCAAGATCTCAAGTGACCAACCCCTTTTCTTGGTTGATAAAGATCAGGTAATTATAGCCTCAACTAGTACTCTTTTAAGATGTTCACATTTGAGTACAAGAATGATAAAAAACGCTAGAAATGATTATGAACTTTGAAATCTTTGGCCCTATTAACTTGGCATGTTATATATATTGATTTATGTGAAGTAATGAAAAAAAAAAAGATTTATATGAAGTTATGATTTGTCACTATTTTGACACCTATTCGATGAATCCTACTCCTAAGGTCTCATTCCCTAGTTGGGAAAAACTGATAATCTCCGACATGGATGACATGAAAGTTATATGGAATACCCAACTCGCAGCAGATCTCTTTTGCAAACTTCAGACGATGATGGTTGCATCTTGTGCAAATCTTAATAGCATCTGTCCGTTTAAGATGTTTAAGTCTTCCAGAGTCTGGAGTGGGTGAAAGTAGTCGGTTGCGGTTCTTTAAAACAAGTGTTTGACCTACAAAGCCAAGTTTTCAAGAAACAATTGGTGTAATAATCACTCAATTGAAGGACTTGCATTTGCTTGATCTGCCAAAGCTGAAGCACATATCGAATAAGGATCCCCGTGATATTTTGAGCTTTCAAAATCTACGTAATGTATGTGCCAACAAGTGTGAGAGCATGGAATGTCTCTTTCCAGCTTTCATGGCCAATACACTCACGGAATTGGAATCTCTTGAGGTAATTGTTTGCGGGGTTGAGGTCATTATTGAGAAGGAAGAAGCAGAAGGGAGACTTGAGAATTCCATTCAACATCCTCTTTTCTTGGTGGAAGAGGTAAGATGCCAATCAATTAACTCTTTGAAATAGCACGAGTCATATTGTATTCTTCCCTCTCTCGAGAATTGGATGCTAACTTTGATTTGTTTTACAGGATACATTCCCGAAATTGGAGGCTTTGAAATCGGACCTTCATCACACCCCTTGGTATGACCAGTTTTTCGTAGAGTCCATCAGCAAGTTAAACGTTTTAGAGGTGAAATGCAATGATGATACATTAGTTGTTTCTCTATCTAATTTACTAAAAAGATTATAGAATTTGGAGAAACTTGTTGTGAGTTGTACTTCCTAGCAAGAAATAATCCAGTATGAAGATTTTATTGGTCCAGAAAAGCATGCTAGGATACTCCCACGACTAAAAGAACTTAGGGTGTCTGAAGCACCATTGCTGACACATTTGTGGAAAGAAGATGTCCAAGAATCTCTAGTTTTTGATAAAGTACTGGAAATTCTAGCAGTATCAGGATGTCACAAATTGAAAAGTTTAGTGCCATCCTCGGCATGTTTCCACAATTTGACAGATCTTGAGATATTGAGTTGTAATGGATTGATCAATTTAATAACATACACAACAGCCAAAAGCTTGGTACAGCTCAAAAAAATGAGGGTAAGTTCATGCGAAGGAATAATACAAATTGTGGCAAAGGGGGATGATCAAGCCAAAGTGGTGATTACATTCAACGAATTGACTTGCTTAAAATTTGATTGCTTACCAAACTTCACAAGCTTTTGCTCGGGAAGTTATTCTATCATGTTCCCATATTTGGAGGAAGTAATTGTGGGAGAATGCCCTGTGATGAAAACTTTCTGTCACAGAGTCCTAAGCCCACCAAAGCTAAAAAGTGTACAAGCAACAAGAGGAGAGAAATCACATATCCATTGGAAGCATGACCTGAATACCACCATACATTGCTTTGGGAGGACAAACCAGTTTGATAGCCAACATGCAGTCTATTTGAAGAAAGGCAAGTATATTATTTAACACATTTCATATTTTAAGTAAATTAAGCAGCAAATGTAGATTTCTATCTTTCCCCCACTTTTGAGGAAATCAACGAAATGAATAATTACATGGAGCATTTCAATGCTTGGGGCATGGGAGCTGGTGCACTTATCAGTCCTCTTGAAGATTATATTATATAAACGATATTATATAAACAATTAGTTATTCTTGAAGATTAAGAAATATATATAATTGTTGACTTTTTTATTTTTTAATTTTATTGCAGAAAGGTTGGAGCATGAATATAACATTTGGAGATTCTTTCGAATTTGCAAACTTTGTATCAATTTATTTTGTAATATTCTCTTGTGCAATTATTTTGCCTCTCTTTCAAAGATGAACATATTATTTATTTCTCCTTTTTTTTATGTCGGACTAGAGGTAACCAGGCCTTGTATTTAGTTAGAATGAAAGTTTTTCATATATTTGGGAAGCTCAATCATTCATTACATGATCATGTAGTCATGGAGCTATAAGAGGCTCCAAAACATTATTGAGATACAAAATACGTCCCCCCCTCCCCTCTAGATATATTTTGATAAAATATATATAGTTGCTTATACGAATAATTTATCCATAAACTAAGTTTTCGTTCTATATCATGTACTTTTCTAGTGTATAGTCCCCTTCACAAAGGATAAAAACGTCTTGATCAAAGCACAAATAGAATGTATATTTCCCGATATGTGATTTTTAATGAAACCAATTTTCCAGACAAAAAAACCACCACTGTTCACAGGCCCATTTCACAAACTATCCCTTACCTTGCTTTCCAGCCTCTATTCTTGGTCCTACACCCTTTAATTCATGTGGGCCTTCTCAACTCTCTTAGCCCACCCCCTCTTCTCAATCCTCTCAGCCCACTCCCTCCTCTCAAATCACTCATTCTATTTACTCACAAACCCAGCCCATTCACTCCCCACTCTTCCCTCAGGCTCCCTCGACTTCTTCCCCAAATTTCATTCTAGAAAACCCTATCCCCATTCTTTCTTCTCCCATTGAATCAGAATCTCTACAACTTTCTCATCCTACGCACTTAACTCCCCCTCGATCATCCATCATCACCAGGTCGGAAACGAACTCTTCCAAACCCCGCATTCCTACAGAAGGCACAGTTCCATACCTAACTCGTCATTGCTTCATGCCCACTGTCATGGTACCAGATGAACCCTCATCCTTTTCAGTTGCATCCAAATTCCCTTAATGGCAAGCTGCCATGTCGAAAGAGTTCAAAGCCCTAGTCAAAACAAAAACCTAGACTCTTGTTCCTTCTCCCTCTGTTTCTAATGTTGTTGGTTGCAGGTGGGTGTTTCAGACTAAGCTACGACCAGATGGGTCCATTGAAAGGTAAAAAGCTAGACTCGTGGCTAAGGGTTTTCACCAGCAGCTCAATATTGACTATATCGAGACTTTCAGTCCTGTGGTAAAACCCTCAACTATTAGATTAGTTTTGTCTATTGCTGTTGCTAGAGGTTGGTGTCTTAGGCAAATTGACATACAAAATACCTTTCTTCATGGAAATCTTACTGATATAGTATTCATGCAACAACCACAAGGATTCATTGATCCTCTGCGACCTGATTTTGTGTGTAAATTACATAAGGCCTTTTATGGCCTCAAACAAGCTCCAAGAGCTTGGTTCTCAGAGTTAAGCACATGGCTCATTGACTATGGTTTTTCAGCTTCGAAAGGGGATCCTTCTCTGTTTGTTTTACACCAACATGATCTCTGCATTTTTATTCTAGTATATGTTGATGACATGATCATCACATCCTCATCCTCATGTGTTGTTGAAGAATTAATTGTCTCTCTAGGTCAAGCCTGTCCTGTGACTGATTTAGGACCCTTATCATATTTTCTTGGATTAGAACTTGACTATCTTTCTGATGGGCTCTTTGTATCACAAAGAAAATACATCTCTGACTTGTTAAAGAAAGCAAGTATGCTTGGTTCTAAACCAATTTCCTCTCCAATGTCTGCCTCTACCAAGCTTTCTAAATTTGATGAACCCTCTTTTGAAAATGTCACTTTGTTCCACAGTATAGTGGCATTTTACAGTATCTTTCTTTAATTCGTCCTAATGTGTCCTTTGTTGTAAACAAGGTCTGCCAATTCATGCATGCCCCTAAAAATATCCACTGGATAGCAGTCAAAAGAATACTTCAATATCTGAAATTCACAATTAATCATGGGTTAGTTTTATCAAAAAAATTTAGTTTCACTCTTCATGCATATTCGGATGCTGATTGGGCAGAGTGCCTTGATAGAGGTCTACAAGAGGATTTTGTATCTTTTTGGGAAATCATCTAATTTCTTGGAGTTCTAGAAAGCAACACACTGCTGCTCGTTCCAATACAGAGGCTAAGTATAAGTCTCTGGCCAATGCCACTGTCGAGTTCATATGGCTGCCAACTTTGATCAAGGATCTTGGTTTCACACTTTCACAGCCATCTGTTCTATGGTGTGATAACTTGGGAGCCACCTACTTGAGTTCAAATCCTGTCTACCACTCCCGCACCAAACATATGGATGTGGATTTTCACTTTGTCAGAGATAGAGTAGCAACCAAGACTCTACAGGTTCAATTTTGTAGTAGCAAAGATCAACTTGCTGATGTCTTCACAAAATCTTTAGTTGCTAATCGATTCTCCTTTCTTCAATCGAGACTTAATGTGATTGACACCCCATTAGACTTGAGGGGGCGTATCAACCTAAAATCAAAAGATGCATATTCAGAAAATACCAAGCTACACAATCCACATCAGTAGCTCTAGAAGATTCTTATTTTTGTCTTTTACTGAATCAGTTGTAACAAACTTTTATTCATTTTTATGCACTTCATTACACACTTACGGCACTAGTGCCTATATAAGCTGTGCAAAGGCTGTGTGTAAATTACAATGAAATTCATTAATATTCAGGAAACATTCCTTCTCCTTTTATCACTCCCACTTTTGAGGAAATCAACAAAATTAATAATTACATGGAGGATTTCAATACTTGGGGCATGGGAGCAGGTGCACCTATCAGTTCTCTTATTTTTTGGCTTACTGGGTACACCATTTTTCTAAATAGATATTATTTAAATGATTAATTATTCTTGAAGATTAAGAAATATATATAATTGTTGACTTTTTTATTTTTAATTTTATTGCAGAAAAGTTGGAGCATGAATATAACATTTGGATCTTGGGTGAAATTCTTTCGAATGTGCAAACTTTGTATCAATTTATTTTGTAATATTCTTTTGTGCAATTATTTTGCCTCTGTTTCGAAGATGAACATATTATTTATTCCCCTTTTTTATATCTCGAAGTGGAGGTAACCAGGTCTTGTATTTAGTTAGAATGAAAGTTTTTCATATATTTGGGAAGTTCAACCATTCATTACGTGATCACCTAGTGATGGATCTATAAGAGGCTTGGGGGCAGCTTGGCTCCAAAACATTTTCAGAATTGGATAAAAATTAAACTTTGAAAGGCTTTTCTATAACGTAGATTACATAAAAAGTTAGTATTTGTTTAGGTGAGCTTGAGTCAAAGTGGTCTTCAACTAATGAAAAGAAAAAATAGTTTCGAAATGTGATTTCGGAGTTGCTGTCACTGCATGAGCCTACAGTTCTAAGATATATAAATCTCGCGCGTGTAACTTACATGAAAAAATTTCATTTTTTATCAAAAGCCCCACACCAGATTTCCATACCGTATGACTGTATCCAGAATTGACTAGATATAGAATTTGCATTACTAGAAATCATTTTCCATCCTTAATAGGTTTAGAGTACTGAATATGTGAGAAATCTTATTTAGCATTACGAGAACGATTATCAACGAGATATATTCCATATTATTGATATACAAAAAATCCCATTGAGATATATTTTGATAAAATATAGTTGCTTATAAGAATAATTTATCTATAGAATATGATTTTAAAAAGTTGAGAAATATATTTTTTCTATTATGCATTTTCATGGATTTAATACGGTTATAGTTTTTTACAATTTTTTTTTAATTTTTATTTTTATAAACTGGAAAGTTTCAAAACCAATTGCAAGAAACTTTAGGAAGGTGACCTAAAATAACTTCTAAGCGATCATGCGAGACATTCGTTCTCGAAAATATATATTGTGAATGCTTATATAGCTTTCATAGAAATTTCATGATTCTTGCCATGAGAAATGATTTGTACAAGTTTCAAATAAATAAATTTTACATAAACTTATGTAAAATAGTAGACATCACTTTAAAAAAATATAAAAAAAATTATTATTTATTAATGAGATTCACTTTTTTTATAAAAAAATTTATATAAAATTTATCTATTTTAAACTTCTACCCATCGTTATTAGTGAGAACCACTCTTTGTAAAATAACAGCACTGCAACTTTTTTAGGCCTAGTTTGGATAGCGAAAAGTGTTGAGAAGTGTTGTGAATAGTTATGAGTAGAGATTGAAGTGAGTTTGTGGGTCCCATTGAAAGTGTTTTGAGTTGTTTGGATGTATGAAGTATGTTGAGTTGTTGACTTTTGGATAGGTAGTGGAAAAATGTGTGGGTCCCATAAATATTATAGTGATTTTTTAATAGTGATAAATATTATAATAATTTTATTATTGTAATTTTATTTTAATTTATATTAAAATATTATAGTGATTTTTTTTTAATTTATATATAATAGTGATAAATATTATAGTATATTTTTTATATATATAAGAGTGATAAAAATTATAGTGATTTTATTTTATTTTTATATTATAATAGTAATAAATATTATCGTTTTTTTTCTTTCTCCTCTCTCTCTCTCTCTCTCTCTCTCTCTCTCTCTCTCTCTCTCTCTCTCTCTCTCTCTCTCCCCTCTGGCCCGATCCCCTCCAAACGCCCGAAATGGGTTTCAGCCCAGCCCTGGCACCGCCGTGCGCCGCCCAACCTCACCGCCACCACCGGCGACTCCCCCAGCCACCACTGATGTCCCCCACGAGCGGCCGAAGCTCTCCCCTGCGCACAACCGAAATGGGTTTCGGTTGTTAATCCTCCATTTGCGCCGCCGTACGCGGCCACCCAGTGTTACCGCCACCACCGGTGACTTCCTCTCACGCCGGGGACTCACCCAGCCACCACCGATCTCCCTCACGTGCAGCCGATTCTCTCACATGTGGTAACCCAACCGAAATGGGTAAAACCCATTTCTGTGCATTTTCGCCGCCGTACGTGGCCACCGAAGCCACCACAAACCTTCTTCTCCCTCTCTGTCTCACCTCTCGCACGTGAGCTTGTGATAAATGTAGTTGATGGATCTATTTTTGGAGAAGAATGTGTGAGAAGGGTGAGAAGAGAGAGCGTCCGAGAAGTGCTTCTGAGAGTGTCTCTGGCCGTACGCGAAAGTGTGTTTTGATGTAAAACACACTTCACCCGTACAAAGTCTCCTGAGAGTATCTGAAGAGACTTGGACACCCAAACACAGTCTTAGTCTGTGGGCCATTTCTAGTATGTGGTCACTGGTGCTGCTTTTTTACGGCTGCTGCTTTATTTTTTACGTTTTAAGTTATTTTACTATTTAGTGTGTACGTTATTTATATTATTTAAATATTAGTATTTGTATTTGAATTTTATTTTATTTTTAAATCAAATTATATTAAATGAGCATTAGGTGTGTTATACACCTAGATTTGAAAATAGAATTTTTCTGCTTATTTTCATCTACAAATTAAGCTAATAGAAAAATATCTTATAAAAAAGGAACTAATTTTGTTAAGGACTCGTACTAATACTGTATTTAATATTTTTGTAATTTCTTATGATGTATTAATCTGAGCAGGAAGACAATTCAAATTTTTTAAGTTGTGTTTGATTGTTGAAACAAACTCAATTCATTTCAAATTAATCATGATGAAATCCATTGGGCCATTAGTTAAATCCATCTCAACTTACTTTATCTTAATTTTAAAAAATTAATCTATTTTAATAAGATCTATAAAATATTACTATTTATGATACAACTCAACTCATATCAACATCCTAACTTAGCCTGAGATATTTTTCTAAACTCTAATGATTTCTAAATAGATATATGTGCAGATGTTGGTCCTACCTACAAGATTTCTTAAATAGTGATAGGGTTACTATCCATTTACTACTCATTTACTATTTAGAGTGTATTTATTTTTTTATAATTTTCTTTTAAGTATTTTTTTAACATCCTTAATAATCATTAATAAAAAATTAAAAAAATATATAATTTTACTAATAGTCACTTACTTAACCATTAAGTAAAATTAAAAATTAAAAAAATCAAATACAAAAAGAATAATAAACTAATAGTAGGAGAGTAGTAACCCTATCATTTTCCAGATTTCATATAGTTGCGATCCATGTGCAAAAATGAAGGCACTTTCCTGGTGGGTCTCACGACACACTTATTTTTGTCATTGCTCACTTTTTTTTTTCGCCCTACATTTTTTTACTGGTTGTTCGCAAGTTTTTTTTCCTTGATATTCTTAATCTACCCTTTTTACGGACAACATTATTACCCTATTTGAATTGAATTAAGAGATGAGATGAAATAATTTTAAATAAAAGATAAAAATTAAATAAAATATTTTTTTTAATATTATTATTATTTTAAATTTTGAAAAAATTGCATTAGAATTTGAAAGTTGAATTGTTTATTATATGAGAATTTGAAATAGTTGTAATGATGAAATGAGATAAGATAAGATGAAATGATTTTTGAATCTAAATGGAGCCTCACTACTATTGTGTTTTTCTTCCTTTGATCATATTTCATAATTTGTCCTAATGAAAGTTTTATCCTATTGACTTCTTAATTAGAAAAATGCTACTCTTTTCCTGGTTTTTATCACTCAATGTTATGGATTGTTTATTTTAGTTTTTATTTATTTTTACTTAGTAATTAAAGAAATATTTTTTTTAATAATATTGTTATTTTTTTATTTTTTTAAAAAAATATTTAAAAGTGTTAAAAAATATATTAAAAAAATACAATATAACTAACGGTAGCTCCCAACTCGGAGCAGAGCCACCATTTTGGATAGCCAGGACTTGTACAGAAATTTTTCCTATGACAATTTTTCCTATTAATTTAAGAATATTTTCCAACCCGTGGGTTTAGAGGACTATCCTATTTAAAACAAAATCTTCGAAACATTTAGGCTCGTTTTGATATAGAAATAATCTCATCTCATTTCATTATTACAAATTTTTTAAATTTTCATACAAAATATAATAAATAATTTAACTTTTTCAAATTTTCAATTTTCAACTTTCGGCTAAAACCAACTTATCTTATCTCACTATCCAAAGGGGCCTGACAACGTTTGGATAGTGAGGTGATCTCAGATGATTTGTAAATAGTAAAAAAAATATTTAAAAAATCTAATAATAAAATATTAAATAGTAATTAATAGTAGTCAAAAGTAATAAAAAGTAAATGAAAAGTAATAAAAAATTATGAGATCACTCCACTATCCAAACACAGCCTAAAATAGAGTCGAGGAGAATAGTGAATAGAATGCAAGGTATTTTGCAAAATTTGGACAATTGAAAAAAGAAAGAAGATTGATTATTTGAGCTAATTTGCAAAATATACCATCTTCTAGTTTCTAATTTTCTATATTCTCGTTTTCTCTAATCAAGGATCAAAATAAAGTCGTCTTGAAAGTCTCTTTCAACTAGTCCAGACCAGCAAAATGAAGCACACAAGAATCTACTACGACTTTTAGTCGTAGTTTAATAGTTTGTTTATCAGATTATGCAAAAACTACTTCAAGTGGCTTCCTCTTAAGGGGAAATGGGTGAGGGCCAGATTTTTAGCTCAAGATTATTTTTTTTATTTCTCTTGTATAGGGGTGTAACTGGTCCGGTTCGGTCCGGTTTTAGACAAAATCTTGGACCGAACCGCTATGACCGGTTTTGCATTTTTCAAAACCGATTACGCACTGGTTACCCTCATAAACCGGTACTTTCGGTTTTACCGATTTTCGGTCCTGTCCGGTCCGGTTTTTCAGTTTTTTTAAAATGTAAATTTGACATTAGTATAATATTAGACTATTTGATAGCTATATATTAGTATATATTAGTAGTAGTTATAAACTATATATTAGTATAACTATATAATACATGATCAATTACATTTTCATTTTTAAGATTAAACTTTTATTTTATAATAACATTATCTTATATATAATTATATTAATAGCATATGATCAAATAAATTACAAATGTTTATATTTAAGATTAAGATTTTATGTTATAATTTATAAATTATAATATGAAATTATTTTATATATGATATATAATTATATTATATATATATTTCACATATAATTATAAATTATATATAAAACTTATATATTAATATATATAAAATTTATATATAAAATATTATTTTATATATATATTTTATCAACCGGTCCGGAAAATCTCAAAATTGGAACCGGATCGATTTCGACCGGTTTATGAAATATAAGAACCGGTTATGAACCGGACTGATTCAAAATCAATAAAACTGATCCGGTCCGATCCGGTTCAGATCTGTTTATCTATTTAAATTTACACCCCTACTCTTGTATTGCGTTTATTTATTTTAAAATGATTGTTGTTTTCTACCGTATTGAATCTAATATGTTATAATCAATTAGTTGAGTATACAGTTGAGATGGTTTCATCTCAAGGATAAAGATAGAGCCACCGCTGGTAGCTCCCGTTGGGAGCTACCGCTGGCTCTATAATGTATTTTTTATGTGTATTTTTTTAATTCTTTTTTTATATAGATATTTTTAACAATTTTAAATATTTTAAAAAAATAAAAAAAAATTATAATATTATTAAAAAATACTTTCTTAATCATGAAGTAAAATAAAAAAATATTTATTTTACTTCGTGATTAAGGAAGTATTTTTTAATGATTTTTTTTTTACTTAGTGATTAAGAAAGTATTTTTTAATAATATTGTAAATTTCTTTTATTTTTTTAAAATATTTAAAATTATTAAAAATATCTATATAAAAAAAGAACTAAAAAAATACACATAAAAACACTTACTAGAGCCACCGCTGGTAGCTCCCTAGCACCACTCTTCATCTCAATTCTGTTTGTACGGAGAGTTGTTTTCGTATCCAACCGGTCCGAGTGAAAACAAAGATTGTTTCATTTGTTTCCAAATAAGGACAAAACAACAGTCATTTTACTTTTGCTTTTCAGAGGACCAGTCCAGCTTTTTTAGAATACATGTGCCCGAGTAATTTCGAACCTCAATTGCCCCTCACCGTCTACGCAGCTCGTTCCCAAACCTGACTCCACGCCCTTTTGCCTCAAAGTGCATCCAAGGCATTTTTGAAAAAGAACGGAGATCCACCTGCGATTTCTCAAATCCCCAACGGTGTTGCCCCATATACTCAGTCCATTGCGATTTTGCAATCTCATGAAGACCATCTCAACCAGCTCTGCCATTGTCGTACGGACCATTAAACATAGTGGTTGGGAAGGTCAAGGCTCCTGCAAAGGCATTAATACCCCAACTCTGATCATGCGTGCTTCGTAAGTCCCTTCGTCCTAGCTATGCTCACGCTGCCCCCATTTCCATACTTTCACTTTCACCTAAACCTAAACTAGAGATTCTCCTGCCCCGGCCATAAAGTCAATATCAGTAGCCATTAGGTTTCTGGGTGTCGAGATTTTCGAAATATCTTCAATAGTGCACAAATTGGAGTGTTATACGCCAATTTTCACTACAAATATACCATGCTGACACATATGAAACCCACCACTCTCGTTCCTTGCAAACACTGCACCCCAATCTGCAGATCTAACCATATACTCCGTTGGTCTCATTTTGTCGCCACGACTGCTCCAAGGATGCGCTCCTTCCAGTATGTGAATTTAATCTGGCATTCATTATCCAAAATCTCATTATTACCGTATTGCATTGCTGTGTTGGATGTAAATGTATTGATGCTTTGATGTTGATATACTTTGATGTGAGGCAAATTCTGTGTATTGATATGCTTTGATGTTGGATGTAAATGTATAAAGTAAATGATTTTGGATACTCTGGTTGTAACGAACTGAGGAAGCATGTTTGAAAATTATGAGGGTGTTGTTTGACTCACATATATATTGCTATATATAGATCAATTTCTAAATAGGAGTAGCACAGGAGGATATTTTAAATAGGATATTTTTTTTACGGGATTTGCTACACAACCTCCTACTATTCACCCACACTCCACACTCCATATTTTTTAATATTTTTTAATATTTTTTTAACATTTTTTTTTTGAATTTATTTATTTTTAAATATTTCAAATTTTTTATTCACTATTCATATAAAAAATATTTGATAAAAAAAAAATTTTTAAAAAAGGTGGAGTGTGGAGTGTGGGTGAATAGTAGGAGGTTGGGAAGATTATTTCTTTTTTTACAAGTATAAATAGGAGTTGCATAGTCAGATAGGAAAATGAAAAAAACAAAGCTTTCTGCAGAAACCAAAATATGAAAGTCAAATTGACAATGATCATGAAACTTTCAGCTTAGTAACTTCAACATCTAATGATTAGAACCTCACCAAACAATTCATTTGGCAATCATATTTGTAGGTATCAACTGAGTTAGAATTACATGTGGGTTTCAAGCCAGGTGCTAACTGTGTGTCCATGAAAATGCTACTCTTTTCAAACAGTAGCATCTTGAATAAATAACACCAGGATTTTTAGAAAGGAAATTAGTGTGATCAACAAGAAAACAGTTATCATCTTCAAACTTTTTCGATTGCTAAAAGTTTTAAAACATTTTAATTGCTATAAACTAGCTTCAAAGTTTAAAAGAAAGGAAGTATAGCTTCAACTTTTTATTGTTCTTTGTCCCAATATCTAAAAATCAGTGTTCAAAATTTTTTTCCCTTCTCTGACGCTAGGAGTATACAGATAAATTGGAAGATAGCCTTCTTTAGGTTTATATTTTATTCCAGAGAGAATGCCAGGCAAAGCCAACTTGATATTTGTAGGAAAGAGAATTCTAATGGCTTCTTCATGTGTGAGTAGTGACAGCTTATTACTGACTTTCTATGCGTGCATGTGTCTCATAAGCTAGTTTTGTCATCTGATCTTTTATGCTGTGTAATTCTGAAACGAGAGAGCTCTTTTGTAATAATTAGGAGAACAACCTGAAGCTTTCTATTTGTGAAAGAGTCCTAATGGAAATAAAAACCCACATGTTCAACACCTATTCAACCATGTCCAAATATCCTTGGTTCCACACAATTAGACAAAATTTGCACTCCAATTACATCAACTACTGGTTCCAAACAAAAATGCCTCAACTAATGTTCTGCATTTTTGAAATGTTAAGAGGTTTGTATAGATTGGAAAACTTGGGTATGGCTTATCTGCGGGTGAAATAAGTTCTTTTTTTGTTTTCTGCTGCTGGTTTTTGTTGGGTCCTGTTAGTGTAAAGGTGCTGGTAATATTTTTGTTGGGATGGGTATAGGGATAGATATGGTTATTGTATTTTTGTTTTGGATTGGGGAAGGATTGTTTCCAAGGTATTCCTCTGCCATAAGGGTTTTTAATAAAATTGGGAAGAGTCGCTCGTGAACAGGTGACTTCGTCTATTAGAAAAAAAAAAAAAAAAAGATTATGGAGTTTTAATTTTTCCTATTTTGCACTTTCGTATTATTTGTCTTTGTAGCGGTACTTGTTACGTTCGTCCCGTACACATCCTCCATCTCAACCGGCATTAAGTATTTTAATGCTTGTATTGCCTTGACTATTGTATTGTCCCACATTGCTCGTTTGTTTTCCGGACTTAATTTATTCAGTACTGTTTATCTCATCTCACTGACAGAAACGTCTGCCCTCGTATGACTAATAAACAATGACGTACTTGACTAATAAACATCTGACTAATAAATGATGCATTTTGGCCAGAACAGTTAATAAAAATCTGACTAATATTTTATTCAACTTTTAATTTTCTTCTTAATTCATTTGATAACAAATTAGGCAAATTTGACAGACGATAATACCGTACACATTACATTGAGATTTTAAGCAATATTTGAAATTTTAATGATTTTTAAGCATTTTTTTAATATCTTTTATTAATAGTTACCTTTTTTAATATTAAGTTAATAAAATTTAAAAAAAAATTAGAAAAATAAAAAAATAAAAAATAAGTAGTAAGCCTGTCATACCTTCTAAATGACTTCTCTTTTTTTTTTTTTTTTTTTTTTTTATAAAATCTAAATGACATCTAAAGTAACTGTATGTGATGCGAGATCAGTACCCTATAGCTGGATGGCACGGAAATCTGGTCTCATTCCCCATGTAGCCCTGAATAACCTCTTGCTAGGGAAATGGTTTTCCTCAAAAGTATAATGAACCCGATGCCAACGGGCCCATATCAGAATGTATATCGAACAATTCAAAATTTCAAAAATTGTTCGCCTTATGCCAAAAAAAGGAAAAGCAGTGTGGTCCGTCGATGCCTTTTTTTTGTAAAAGAGTATTATTCTAGATTATTTTTTTTTATTTTTTTTCAAGTATTATTTCCTTTAATCACATTTAGATTTTTAAATAAGTTTTATGTAAATTCTTAATTTATAAAATCATTTAAAATTTATCATATTATTTTATATAATTAAGGGTGGGTTTGGATGTTGAAATGAGTTGAGTTGAGTTGAGATGATAAAATATTGTTAGAATATTATTTTTTAATATTAAAATTATTTTGAAATTTGAAAAAGTTGAATTGTTTATTATATTTTGTATTGAGATTTGAAAAATGTGTAATAATGAATTGAGATAAGTTGAGATGAGTTGGAATGAGTTTGAGATCCAAACGCACCCTAAGTATAAGAACGTTTAAGATATAGCCTTCACTACAAGCTGTGAATCACCCTCCAACTCCATTTTTACAAGACAAAGCACTGCTGCTCTCCTTAAAGCCAGAGCTTATGCTATACACGACTTCTTGTGATTATTTCTTAGAGTTTGTTAACGGAAGCAACGATATATTCCACCTACACAGAATTGCTTAGTGCTTAAGCATGAAAAGCTAGCTAGCCGCACTTTTTACAACACGTTCGTTCGATCTCAACCATTGGTAATGCATGGATCAAGAAGAGGCATCCAGATCATTAGCTTTAAGAGCTTGCTTCACATTTTAGAGCATCATGTTCCATCTCATCTCGTCTCAAACCCAGCCAGCTTGGTAATCGAGAGGTACGTAGGTGCTTGTAATTGTGTCCATCTCTATAACTTGCTTCGCTTCTCAAATTTATATATTGAAGTGATCACCAGATTTAATACATCGGCCGAGTCCTAATTATTAAAATAAAATAAAATAAATCATATGCTTTTCTTCGATTGGGTGAAATGGGTTATGGATTTTTTTTCTGGATTACTATAAAACTCAAGTTGTTTTTATTTTTCCCTATATATGGTGATACTTTGATTGAATGTGTTAAAGTGATTGCAAAAACCACAAAAGATCTAGTACTAATTTAGAATAATATCATTGCCTCAGTACAGTTCCCATCGGTAAACATGGATTTGTGTTTTCAGAGATCATGAACTTCTACCGACCTTGAGGAGAGTCTAATTTGTTGCTTCGATCACCAATTAATTAATTAATTAATTAATTTCACCAATTACTTCGATCTTCCTGGCAGGAAATCCAGACATGAGGCTTCACCCATGCAATACGTACCATTCCACCTAAGCTAGGCAGAATCAATTGCAGATCATCTAGTTTGTCAATGTAAATTTCCAAGCAGAAGCTTTGTTGAGCGACATCAAAAGTTAAATTTATGTACTTAATTTATATTCTAAGATGTTAGAATATAAATTAAATAATTAAATTTATCTCTTCTTGTTAAACTTTTACTTTTACATGATATTAGAATAGAGCTTATATTGAGTAACTCTGCACTTTATCTCATTTAATTAAATATTTTACTTGTTTTGAAATAATTCATTAAATAGAGTCTGACGCACATGAGAAAAATATTAGAATATAAATTAACTAATTAAATTTATCTTTTCTTGTCAACTTATAACTTTTAGAACACTTAATACTGATATTTGTTTAAGATAAATGATTTGTACAAGTCTCAAATAGATAAGTTCCGCCCAGACCTTTGTAAAAAAGTGAAACTCACTTTAAAAAAGTGTTAAAAAAGCTATTCTTTTTTAGTGGGATCTACCTTTTTATAAAAAATCCAAAACTTATCTATTTAGAACTTATAACTAGCATTACTCTTTTCCTAATTGACTTTCTAATAAATCCCGGCCTATTCAACGAGACAAAAGTAATATTCATGTGCTAGTCCCATTAAAGGTTTAAGAGAACTAAAGTTAGAAGTTCTAACGTTTAGAATACTCCCCTGGCTAAACATCTCGACAGAATTGGATCAAGAACGACCATAACTGGTCTTCACAAGCTCGGTCACAAAGACAGGGTCCTGTAAACTTATTAATACCGGTCATCTTGTGAAGGGAAGGATCGACATATCAGAACATATCGGGTAATACACAGAGCAAATTCAGCTGAAACGATTAACGAAAGTAACTGCCACAAAAAAATATAATAATAATAATAATAATAATAATAATATGTTGTGAAAAGGATGACAAAAAAACAAAAGTAAATAAGAAATAAACAAACAATTAATCACATGATACAGATTTACGTAATTTGACAATTTGTCTGCATCCACAAAGACACAGAAGATTTTATTATGCTCAATCACAAAATACACTTTGGAATATTCTCAATCCACCCTCTTTACATAGCATTATTGTCGTCTTTGCTTTAGCTGAAGTTTGGATAATAAGTTGAAATTAGATGAATTAAGATAAATATTAAATATTAAATAAAATATTATTTAAATATTAATTTTTAATATTATTATTATTTTTAAGTTAAAAAAATTATAGTAATAAAATAAGATGAGATAGAATAAAATATAATTGTAGTGCCTATCTGATCGACTTTCGTAATTTCGTCCACCGACAATTTCTAATACCACAATTTTATCCTAAAAAAATGCAACGTCCACTGAATGTTGTGTCCCGATTGATCCTGACAAATTTTTTTTGTTTTTGTTTTAATTAGTGATTAAGAAATTATTTTTTTAGTGTTGTTCTATTTTTTTGTTTTTAAATTTTTTTTAAGAATATAAAAAAATGAATAAAAAAATAAAAAAATACTTTTTGTTCTTATTGGGACGCCTCTTGTGCTAGCACTGCTCTTTATCCTAATCCCCTTGGCTTTTCAATTGCCGGTTGATTTGATGGGGCTAGTCTGTTGTTGTCACGACGCTTTCATGATATGCGACGACTTGACCACCTACCCAATTTGGATTTTGGATTGCCAAGACTCGTGGAGAAATATAGTGATGCTACTTTACTAGCACTGTTTCATTTGACCGTTAAAATTTATTTATTTTTTAATTTTTTAATTTATATTTTTTTTAAATAATAAAAAATATATAAAAAAATCAATACACTAATAGTCACTTTCTTAACTATTAAGTAAATAAAAAAATTAAAAAAAAAAATAAAATATATAAGATGTTAAAATGAGAAGACAGATTAAGTGGACAAAGTAATATTTTTCAGAAAAATAACTTGAAATTTCTGTTCAACTTTCAAAATGGGATGCTTGATTATTGGCATTGTACTAGTTAAATGTTAATAAAATTTAAAATGTAATTAAATTTTATATAAATGATTTGTATTGGACTAGTTAAAAAATTTTAGTTTAGACTTTGAGCTTAATTTTAAAGGAATTTTTAATGTTGGAGAGTAACTATTCACCTATCAAATCCATATTTTATTCACAAATAATCAACAAAGTTTTATTAAGTTTTTTTTTTTAAATGCTTTAGAAAACAAGGCTATATTATATCCAGATTGTTCAGAAAATATTTTTTGTAAACAAGGTTATATTACGTTGGATAGTTAGGTTGATTTAAAAATAAAAAAGAAATTAAAAATTAAGAAACACAAGCTGTCAAATTCATGGACAAAACTAGGGGCAAACTAGCATTTTTTTTTTAATTATATGAGTAATGCTACTATACCCTCTAATTTATACTATTCTCTTTTTCTTCTTGATGTGGCACCCAGTTTATTAAAAAAAAATTAAAAACACAAACATAAAAGGAGAGAGGAAATTTAATATTTTAATCTTCAACTTTTTATATTTTCAAGCATCATTTTGTGCATGTTTGAGATTGTGGTAGAAAATATAACATACAATATACCTTTAGGCTTCATATTTATAATTTATAGCTTACGTTTTACTATTAAAAAGTTATTTATTGCTTGATAACCATATAGTTAAAGTACTTTAAAACATGTTACATTTGGTAGAAATGACGATTATTTGATTTTTCAAAAATTATAGCCATATTTTTAAAACTTTGAAAGTTGTAATTATCTAAAAGTTATATGTGTATTTTAATCCATCAATAGTTGTTTTTTAAAATTTGAATTATGTTCAACATTAATCGGAAAAGCACATAGTTTTTATTTTATTTGAGATTGAAAAATATTTTAATATGTAACACCCAAACAACCTAATTTTTTTTAAAAGAACTTTTAAGACTATTTAAATATTTTTTAAGACTCCTAACATAATCCCAAATAGACCTTTTAATTTAAGAAGATTTTCCCAACCCGTAGATTAAGAGGAAATCCTTATGGTACATGATGTAGGGATGATGAATAGAATTTTTTTCCTAATTAAAACAAAAACTTATGACACGTCCAAATGAGCACTCCTCATTAAAAAGAAGGAATGTTTAAGGACTTATTTAGATAATAAGTTGATCTCAACTCATTTCTTCTAATTATTTTCTTGAACTGGGAAAAAGAGCGAATATGAGATTTAAATTTTTTTTGCTTTGATTAAATGAAAATGCTTTGATTTTTGTTATTTTGAATATGTGAAATAATCTAAAGCTTTTTTGTACTCTGTTTTGATATGATGTGTCATCTGAAAAATCTTGGCATGAATTTCTGATTTTGTAGTTGAATATAATTTGGTTTCGATGTTGCTTCTGTTCTATTTCTGTTAAGGCCCTACCATGTGTATAATAGTGGTATACGGCCCCATTATGGGTATATAGTGGTATATAACCCCATCACAGATATAATGGTAGTTTATAACCCTACCGCGAGGGTTAAACATGGTACACAATCCAGTCACGGGTATAATAGTGGTATACGGCCCCGCCACAGGTATAATGGTAGTTTACAATCCTACCACAGGGGTTAAACATGATATCTGATCTGATGTGATACTTTGATACGATATTGTGGATGACGTTTCAATTTGATATGGAAAAGGATTTTTGAAATAAGATTATTTTTTGAAAGTTTTCGCTTTGATGTTTTGTAACATGTTTTGATTCTGCATTCTAAAAGTAAATATTTTGTTTTGCATTCTGTACGTTATAAATATTTATGTTTACATACTAGTATATGTTCTTTACTTACTGAGTTGTTGATAACTCACCCATTTATCTTCACAATATTTCGGATGATTTTGATGATTTAGCTGAGGATCAGTGATTGAGGGCATGGACAAGATTAGCTTAGGATAGTAGTTGAGTACCTTAGGGTACTGTTGTTGTTGGGTGATTTATCTTATTTAGTAGATGAGTTTTAGTATATTTAGATGGTTTATGAAGACTTATGTAAACTCTATTTAAACTTGTTATGTTAATTAAGGCATGCGAAGAAATTGATCTATTTTATTTGGGTTATTGTAATTGAGGGTGTGATATATAGAATTAAATTATAGGTATTTATTTTTTTATTTTAGAGTCTTTATAAGTATATGTTTAGATTTAAAAAATATATATTAGTATTGTTGAAGTTGATTATCATGTGACAGAAGTTAACTCCCTGGATCCCATATTATTCCATATTAGTATTTTTATTTATTTATTTATTTAATTGCATTTGCAATTTTAAAATAAATCATATATGATTAAGTATAAGAAAGTTAAGATAAAGATCAGTACAACTACTATCTTTGTTTATTGACTTTATAGCAATTTCTTTCACAAATATAAACATATATATATTTATATATATATATATATAGAGAGAGAGAGAGAGAGTAATTGTATCACTATTCTAACTTTTTCTCCTATATTTTTTTAGGAATTTTCACACTGATTATTTTTCTTATGAATATGTTTTCATTAAATTTAAAAATTTAGCTAAATTCGAAAAGAAGAATATGAAGAAGAATTTAGAAAATTTAGCTAAATTCAAAAAGCCCAATGTGAATAAGGAATTTCGCGATTATTTCTTACATATTGTTCACAGCAACAACGATATGTTCCACCGATACCAACTGAGCAACAATTGGCACTTTTTAGAGCATAGTCGGTTGCATTACAAGAATGGAACTTTCTGATCTATACGCTTCTTTTCTGACAGGTGGTGTCTCCTCTTACGTCTTACTTTCTCTGATTAATTGGTTGTAAGTACTCCCACTAATAACCATTTCCCTCCATCATTCACTCCAATTCACACCACATAAAAGTCAGTCATGTTAATGTTTGAATGCAGAAAAGCTGATCATGTTGGCTTTCATACATATAATTGATTCCACTAGTGACAATCTTTCTTTGCTTTGCAATCTTGATGCAGAGGACCTAAAAGAGAGGTACGTAGTTCCTTCTTAGTACTCATTTTTAGTACCCAGCTTGTAAATATCTTACCAGCTCATGTTTACACAAATTTGAATGTTCAGCACAAGGCGTGACTGGAGGACCTGATGAAGATCGAAAGCGATCATGTATACACGAGTGAATGATAAGAGTGACCGACCGTGGTTGACCACTTGATCATTTCTCTGTTCCTAACCGCAAGAATTTATTTCCTTGTTTTTCACTGTGCTTTCTTGTCATCCTAGTGTCAACTCCCATCTTCCTTGGTTTTGAGTTTGTCTACTCGCACAAAATTCTTTGCGGTTTTTTTTTTCTTCTTCTAAAGAAAAAAAAAATTGAAACAAGAATGGAGGTTGTTATTGCAATTGCAACGAAAATCGTAGAGTACACTGTTGGACCAGTTGGACAGTAGCTATGTTATTCATGTCACTACAGGAGCAACATGGACAGTTTGAAGGAGCTGGAAACGACGTTGCGGGAAGCTAAGATCAGGGTTCAACACAAGGTTGAAGCTGCTATAAGAAATGGTGAGAAAATTGAAGATGATGTCAACACGTGGTTGACGAAGGCGGGTGTGATTATAGAATTGGCCACCAGGAAAATTCGTGAAGGCGAAGAAGAAGTAGAGACGAGGAGCTCTACTGCAGCATGCCTGAACTTGAAGCAATGACATCAGTTAAGCCAAGAAGCAAAGAATATAGTGGGAAATATTGCTGAACTTCTTAAAAATGGAAACTTCGACAAAGTTTCTTATCGCCCTGCTTTAGAAGCAACGGCGACTACAAGATACATGGATTACGTGTCCTTCGAGTCGAGAATGTCAGTTGCGAAGGGAATTATGGAGGCATTAGGAGATGCTAATATCAACAAGATCGGTGTATGGGGGATGCCTGGTGTTGGAAAAAGTACATTGATGAGAGAAATTGTCAGAAAAGTCGAGGAGGATAAGTTATTCCATGAGGTGGCTATGGCAATCGTGTCAGAGAGCCCAGATGTAAGGCGAATTCAAGGAGAGATTGCGGACACACTAGGTCTTAAGCTTGATCAAGAGACTGAAAAAGGGAGAGCAAGCCAGCTACAATGGAGGGTATCGAAAGACGAGGAGAAGAAGATACTTGTTATCCTGGATGATATATGGAAGCAACTTGATTTGGTGGAAATAGGAATTACTCCTTCCAAAAGATGCAAAATAGTATTGACATCTAGAAATCTAGATGTATTAACTTGCGGAATGGGCACCCAGAAGGATTTTGCACTCCAGACTTTGTTGAAAGAAGAAGCATGGGACTTATTTGAGAAGATGGCGGATCACGAATCTGTCAAAGATCCTAATGTGAGAGCCATAGCAACTGAGGTAGCTGAAGAGTGTGCAGGTCTTCCTATTGCACTGGTAACAGTTTCAAAGGCTTTAAAAAATAAGAGTTTAGGTGAATGGAAGGATGCCCTGCGCCAGCTAAGAAAATTGGCTCCCAGACACGTCACAGAAATGCTAAAAACAGTATATGCTCCAATAGAGTTGAGTTATAAGAATCTTGAGTCTCAGGAGCTTAAATCCCTCCTATTGCTATGTGCCCAACTTCCTGCCCTTTTCTGGTATCATGACTTGCTGAAGTATTGTTATGGTTATCGATTATTTCATGATGGCATTGATACATTTGAAGTAGCAGTGCAGGGGCAGAATAGTAATGTCGAAGCGCATACTGTGACAGCCACTTATTTGAGCAAAATGTATTTGGTGCGTCTGCCAAGACTGAAAAATGTATGGAATAAGGACTACCCAGATATTTGTAGCTTTCAAAATCTACGTCAAATTTGTGCCAAGGGATGTGAGAGCTTGCAAAGTTTCTTTCCAGCAGTCTCGATGGCTACAGGTCTCACGCAATTGGAGGATCTTCATATAGTCAATTGTGGGATTGAGGAAATTGTCGCAAGAGGAGGAGAAGAAGCAACTCCAAGGTTTGTGTTCCCTCGTATGACTACACTATATCTTGTAGGACTGGCAAAACTCAAGTGGTTTTATCCAGGAGTGCATACTTCAAAATGGCCATCACTGAAAATTATGCGGGTGGATGGATGTCAAATAGTTGAGATATTTGCTTCAGAATATATGAGCTTTCAAGAGGGACTTGAAGAAAGTCGACAAAGCAAGATTTCAAGTGACCAACCCCTTTTCTTGGTTGATCAAGATCAGGTAATTATAGCCTCAACTAGTACTCTTTTAAGAATGATGAAAAACGCGAGAAATGATTATAAACTTCGAAATCTTTGGCCCTTTTAACTTGGCATGTTATATATATTGATTTATGTGAAGTTATGAAAAAAAAAAAAAGATTATATGAAGTTAATATGCATGCTTAGATTTGTCACTATTTTGACACCTATTGGATGAATCCTACTCCTACAGGTCGCATTCCCTAGTTTGGAAGAACTGATAATCTCCCACATTGATGACATGAAAGTTATATGGAATAACCAATTTGCAGCAGATTCCTTTTGCAAACTTCGGAAGATGGGTGTTGAATCTTGTGCAAATCTTAATAGCATCTTTCCATTTAAGATGTTTGAAGTCTTCCAGAGTCTGGAGTCGGTGAATGTAGTCGGTTGCAGTTGTCTAAAACAAGTGTTTGACCTACAAGGGCCAAGTTTTCAAGAAACAAGTGGTGTAACAATCAATGAATTGAAGGGCTTGTATTTGCGTGATCTGCCAAAGCTGAAGCACATATCGAATAAGGATCCCCGTGATATTTTGAGCTTTCAAAATCTACGGAATGTACGTGCCGACAAGTGTGAGAGCATGGAATGTCTCTTTCCAGCTTCCATGGCCAAAACACTCATGGAATTGGAATCTCTTGAGGTAATTGATTGTAGGGTTGAGGTCATTGGAAGAAGCAGAAGGGAGACTTGTGCTCCCTAAACTAACTTCTCTAGAACTTGGGATATTGCCAAAACTCAAGTGGATTTCCCCCGAGGCGCATAATTTAGAATGGCCAGTGTTGAAAGAATTGAAAGTGTGGGGATGTAACCAAGTTAGCATATTTGCTTCTAAATTCTCGAGATTTCAAGAAACAAGTCAACAGTGTCTACTTGAGAGTTCCATTCAGAATCCTCTTTTCTTGGTTGAAGAGGTAGGATGCCAATCAATTAACTCTTTGAAATAGCACGAGCCATATTGTATTCTTCCCTCTCTCGAGAAAAAGAGTCCCGTAATGCATAGTTCTCTAGAAAATTAGATGCTAACTTTGATTTTTTTTACAGGGTACATTCCCGAAATCGGAGGTTTTGAAATCGGACCTTCATTACACCACTTGGTGTGACCAGTTTTTGGTAAAGTCCTTCTGCAAGTTAAAAGTTTTAGAGGTGAAATGCAACGATGATACATCAGCTGTTTCTTTGTCTAATTTACTAAAAAGATTACAGAATTTGGAGAAACTTGTTGTGAGCTGTACTTCTTGGCAAGAAATAATCTCGTATGAAGATTTTATTGGCCCATGAAAGCATGCTAGGATACTCCCACGACTAAAAGAACTTAGGGTGTCTAAAGCACCAATGCTGACACATTTGTGGAAAGAAGATGTCCAGGGATCTCTAGTTTTTGATAAAGTACTGGAAATTCTAGCAGTATCAGAATGTCACAAATTGAAAAGTTTAGTGCCATCCTCAGCAAGTTTCCACAATTTGACAGATCTTGAGATATTGAGTTGTAATGGATTGATCAATTTAATTACATACACAACAGCCAAAAGCTTGGTGCAGCTCAGAAAAATGAGTGTAAGTTCATGTGAAGGAATGACAGAAATTGTGGCAAGGGGGGATGATCAAGCCAAAGTGGTAATTACATTCAGCAAATTGACTTGCTTAAAGTTTGATTGCTTACCAAACTTCACAAGCTTTTGCTCGGGAAGTTATTCTGTTAAGTTCCCATATTTGGAGGAAGTAATTGTGGGAGAATGCCCTGTGATGAAAACTTTCTGTCACGGAGTCCTCAGCACGCCAAAGCTAAAAAGTGTACAAGCAACAAGAGGAGAGAAATCACATACCCTTTGGAAGCATGACCTGAATACTACCATACATTCACTTTGGGAGGATTTCAATACTTTGGACATGGCAGTCGGTGAAGCTCTCAGTCTCTTATCTTTTCGCTCACTGGGTACACCTCTTTTCTAAATAGATATTATTTAAACGATTAATTATTCTTGAAGATTAAGAAATATATATATAATTGTTGGCTTTTTTATTTTTTAATTTTATTGCAGAAGGTTCAAGCATGAATATAACATTTGGAGTTATGGGTGAAATTCTTTCGAATGTGCAAACTTTGTATCAATTTATTTTGTAATATTCTCTTGTGCAATTATTTTGCCTCTGTTTCAAAGATGGACATATTATTTATTCTTTTTTTTTTTTTTGCCTTGTATTTCATTAGAATGAAAGTTTTTCATATACTTGGGAAGTTCACCCATTGGTAATTTGGTTACATGATCACCTAGTCATCGAATATACAAGTGCAGGGACGGCCCGTTTGGATAGTGAAAATGTTTTATCTCATATCATCTTATTTCATTTCATCTAGCCATTTATTTTATTTTATTGTTTGCTTCCCCCCCAACCTCCGCCCGTGTACGTGCACTTGTTTTTTAAATTTGACTTGTTTGATGGGTTTCTGAGTTTAGGTGAGCTCGAGTCAAAGTGGCCTTCAACTAATGAAAGAAAAAATAGTTTGGAAATGTGATTTCGGGGTTGCTGCCACTGCTTGAGCCTACAGGCAATTCTAGGCAAATTAGATATTATAAAGTGCAGTTAATCTTTTGAAGAATGAAAAAAAGACACAGTTGTGACTCAATGAAAAAATTTACGTATATAGCACTGTATCTAAAATTGATTGTATGTGTAAGAAAACAGAAAAAAGGTGAAGAAGCAGAGAGCAAGTCGATGGAGAAGGAGAATTGCAATCTTCCTTAATGAATGCATGGAAATTAATTAACTTTTTAGAAGGAAATTAACTTATCTTGAAAAACTTTTTATTGGTTCAAATTTATATCTTCACATTAATAATCGTTAATCTTATGTTAAAAATGTAATTTTTATAAAAAATTTCTGCCAGGCTTATGATATATGATCTTAATCTCTATTATTTGCTCCAGGTTTCAGGTGAAAAAGAAGCAGCTTTTTGTTAACTTTACTACTATCACGCTGTTTGGTGCTGTTGGTACATTAATATCCTGTGGCATCACATCACTAGGTAAATATGGTCACATTATATATGCAATTGTTTTTAAATATTATTGTTTTTATTTATTTGAAGTTTTACGAGGCAAGAAAAACTAGTATGCCAAGGACGTTAAAACTACACCCTTTTCTGACAGCCAATGGTTTTATCCCTATGCACATTGTTCGACGATTAATGTCAACTCTGTTTCAATTTTTAGTGTCAACTCTTTAAGACAATTTCTATACATATATGATACCATTTATTAGCAATGAAGCCAATTCTAGATTAATTACTGTCAATCGCTCTCAATTCATGCTGTAAGACAATTCTAGACTCATACAGCAGCAAAAGCAAGAGCAGCTGCCCTCGCAAAGCATCACCCTAACCTTCTTTATTGGTGGTTAGAGAGCCATCTGTGTTCGGTCATACCAATCTATAGGAGGATTTATCCACTAGGAATGTATTGTTGCTTTTCACTTGAACTTTACCTGTAAGTTCACTGGGCAGAAAATTCTCTGTTTGATATTGTTTTGAAGGCATATTACTAATTTCTTTGGTGTTAGAGGATGGAATGAGAGTGATATATGCATCCATACTCGACAGTTTACTCTGTCTAGAGTCACGTTGTACATTATTTCTTTGGCCAAATAATGAACATGAGTCCTTTCGATAAATTTTTATTTTCTTCACCATGTTTGTACCAAATACCCTTCTGAATTGGATTAAAGTATGTTAGGCCTAGCAAATAAAGAAAAAAAGAGTTTGAGCTATTGGGTTTTTGTATTACTATCTTATTGTGACTGTAAAATTCTGATGCTTGATCCAGGGGTTACTCAGTTCTTCAAAAAATTGGATGTTGGTTCGCTGGATATTGGGGATTATTTAGGTACTACATTTGCCATTTTTCTTTTTCTAGTAACTTTGTTTGCTGTTTCGTTCTGACTGTATTGATCCGCTATTTCAGCAACCGGTGCAATATTTGCTGCCACGGACTCAGTATGTACATTGCAGGTATAGCAGATATCAGCATGTTATCATGTCTTCAATCGGACAAGGTATCTACACTTCAAACCTAAACTTTCATGTGACAGTGCAGGTGCTTAATCAGGATGAGACGCCTTTACTCTACAGTCTTGTATTTGGGGAGGGTGTTGTAAATGATGCAACATCAGTGGTACTTTTTAATGCAATCCAGAGTTTTGACCTCAATCATATCGACCCCAGGATTGGTTTGCATTTTATTGGCAACTTCTTTTATTTGTTTCTCACAAGCACAATGCTTGGGGTGATAGTAAGCCTCTCTCTCTCTCTCTCTCTCTCTCATAGATTCGTATGTATTAATGCACGTGTGTTATGCTACATGTACCATTCTCCTGTGGTATGACATATCTCTTTCCCCTGCAGACTGGGCTGCTTAGTGCATACATCATCAAAAAGCTGTATTTTGGAAGGTACGTTTGTCAGAATTGGAATGATCAAGTCAGTTGCTTTTACTGGTATTGCAACAATAGTATTCCATTGTTTTTTTTTATAGGTAACAATAGTATTCCATTGTTATTATACTAATGTTGAAAATGGACCTAGTCTCATAATAAGGAGATGCTTTGTTTGGTCTTTAGATCGTACGCTAGGTTTTTATTCGTTGAAAGTGGTCTGGTGACACCTAATATTTAAGGTCTCCTGATTTGGCTTCTGTAGAAACTTTTAAATGATGGAGGAAAGAAGTGTTAGAATCATATACTAAAACCAAATTCTGATAATACAATTTTTCTCATGATTTAGGCACTCTACGGATCGTGAAGTTGCTCTTATGATGCTCATGGCATACCTTTCATATATAATGGCTGAAGTAAGATGTCTAATAGTTTAACAGCACTCGTTTCTCTTTCTATGCTTCAAATGCTTTATGTAGACGACAGATTTGATAGATTGCTAATTATTTTTCATCTCACTAAGATGCTACTGTATTTAATCTGTTATGCAGTTGTTCTATTTGAGTGGCATTCTCACAGTATTCTTTTGTGGGATTGTGATGTCCCATTACACCTGGCACAATGTGACTGAGTGTTCACGAATCACTACCAAGTATATCTTCTTAGAAGCTATCAAGCCATTTTAACCCATTTTTCATATGTTGAACAAAGGTCAATTTGTCATATACCTAATGCTTTAGATTTGCCTTCAAATTATCACAGGCAAGCTTTTGCAACCCTTTCATTTGTTGCTGAGATCTTTATCTTCGTTTATGTTGGAATGGATGCCTTGGACATTGAAAAGTGGAGATTTGTCAGTGGCAGGTATTATCATCATAAGACCAGACGACTAACTAGTCCTTTTAGTTCCAAGCTCTTAATATGTTGAACCTTATATCTATTAGTACTAGTAGTAGCAGTCTGTGTAATTTTTCAGAAAAAAAAATGTATGATATAGCTGCCTTGCTGAGACATTATTTATTACTCTAACATGCAATGCTTGATTTTGCTTTTTGCAGTCCGGGAACATCTGTTGCAGTGAGTTCAATACTGCTAGGTCTGATTATGGCAGGAAGAGCACTCTTTGTTTTCCCTTATCATTTTTAATCAACTTACTTAAAAAAAATCAACTTCAGGCAACAAGTATGCTTTCTGTTTCTGTTGAAGCATAATTCTGTTTTTTTCGTACTTCATTGATGTACCAAATCTCACCATCATATTTATTGTTGTAGGTGGTAATATGGTGGGCTGGCCTCATGAGAGGTGTTGTGTCTATAGCACTCGCTTATAATCAGGTAAGATATGGACATGCTGTAATATTTATAACCACAAAGAAAATTTGTTAAGAAATAATTGATCAGAGGGAAATTTCAATTTCTTTTATACTCTTGCACTTGAAATAAGAACACTTGAATGGTGCATGCATGCGTGCGTGGGTGAGAGACAGATAGAGAGATGGTAGCAGTGGAATATCTAGTAAACCTTTTACTTTTTTAAATGCAGTTCACAAGGTCAGGGCATACTCAATTGCGAGGGAATGCAATCATGATCACCAGCACCATAACTGTTGTTCTCTTTGGCACAGTGGTGGGATGTCTACTTCCTTTTCTGTGATCTGTGAAATCGTATTGACTTGATTTAATTTGTTCTTGTTGAGCTAAAACCACCCAGAAACACACCCATACATTAGATAGAGACAATATATAAGTGGTTCGAAAATTTGCCTAAGTCCACTGAGCATAAGCAATTGATTTCGAAATGTTTGTACAAAACTACAAAACATTAACCAGATAATCCCTATCTCTACAAATGGCTTCTTCTATGTATTTCCCCCTCTCTTCTACGTTTACAATTGATCTCCTTTTATAGACAAAACCTCAGGAGACAAACAAAATATCAGCCATTAATTATACAGTTGAGGAGTTTACAGTTGAGGAGATGAAGTAAACACAAGCTTGATATTTGTAAGGGTGTAGTAGCTATAGAAGACTCTTGAGGGGCTGCAGAAGATTCATGTTCACACTATGGGTTGATATTTAACAATCACCCCCTCTACCCATGTGTGCCATATTGGGTTGCTGCAAATTGTTGCTTCCTACAAAAGATTTCACCCCGCATTGAAATACTCGTTATATTTGCCATGAGAGATTTCCGCTATCAAGTGCGCCCTAAGGTACCAACACACCCGAAGGTGCTCAGCAGTATGAGATATTGATCAATTCCAAACAGTGTTGGAATTTGATCCATGTGATGACTTTCGTCAACATATTTGCTGGATTGTCTTCGGTGCCAATCTTCTGAAGTAGAATGTCCCCTTCATCTAATATCTCATGTATGAAATGAAAACAAACATCTATATGCTTTGTTCAAGAATAATACACTTGATTCTTAGCCAGATGAATTGCACTTTGACTATCACAGTAAACGGTAACCTGTTGCTGTTTAAAGCCCAAATCTGTTACCAGTCCCTGTAACCAAATGTCTTCTTTCACGGCTTCTGTTACAGTCATGTATTCAGCCTCTGTGGATGATAGTGCAATTGTAGACTGCAAAATAGATCGCCAACTAACTGGTCTTTCAGCCATAGTGAACACATATCCAGTTGTCGATCGTCGTTTGTCAAGATCACCAGCATAGTCTGAGTCAACATATCCAGTTACTAGACTATCTTCACTTTTTTCGAACTTCAAACCAAGATCTACAGTCCCTAGAATATACTTTAGAATCCATTTAGCCGCATGCCAATGTGCCTTTCCAGGATTATGCATATATCAGCTGACTAAGCTAACGGCCTGGGAGATATCAGGTCGTATACACACCATGGCATATATTAAGCTTCCTACAACACTTGCATACGGGACATTTTTCATATAGTCCCGCTCTTCATCACTTTTAGGAGACTGCAATGCACTGAGCTTGAAATATGGGGCCATGGAGTACTTACTGGCTTCGTCTTTAAGTTAATGTTGAAGCGTTGTAGTACTCTCTTCAAATACTGCTTCTGAGTGACGTGAACTGTGATTTGCACCCTATCTCTGTTAATCTCCATCCCCAATATTCTTCGTGCTTCTCCTAGATCTTTCATTCAAACTCTTGACTCAGCTGAGCCTTCATCGATCTATCTCCACCTTGCTTTTACATGCAATCAACATGTCATCTACATATAAAAACAAATATATGAAAAATCCATCTGCAAGTTGTTTGAAATACACACAGTGATCGTATTGGCAACGAGTGTATTTCAAGTCAATCATGAAGCGGTCGAAACGTTTGTACCATTGCGGAGGTGACTACTTCAAACCATAGAGAGATTTCTTTAGATTGCAAACCCATTTTTCTTTACCAGCTTCTTTAAAACCTTCCGGTTGAGACATATAAATCTCCTCCTCCAGATCACCATGTAAGAAAGCTGTCTTCACGTCAAGCTAGGCTAACTCAAGATTATATTGTGCAACCAAAGCTAGCAATATCCGAATGGATGAATGTTTCACAACAGGAGAGAATACTTCACTATAGTCAATTCCCTCTGTCTGTGAGTAGCCCTTGGCTACCAATCTAGCTTTGAATTGCACCCCACTTTTAACAGCTTGATCATCTTTCTGATTGAAAACCCATTTACAACCAATTGACTTCTTTCCTTTTGGAAGCGGCACAAGCTCCCATGTTTGATTTTTATGAAGAAATTGCATCTCCTCACTCATTGCATTTTTCCATTCAGTTTGTTCACTAGACTGTATAGCTTCTTTGTAAGTGGTTGGGATCTGATCTTCTTCAGCTGGAAGTGCATACATCACAAAGTCTGCATAACGTGCCAGTAAATGTGTCTCTCTTCTCGGCCTGTTTGTTGCAATTGATTCAAGTTGGATTGGAGATACTGTGACTGGACTATCAACCTTAAGTTGTCCCTGCTCTCCATTAGTGACTCTTGAATCTTTTGGAGTAGTAAACTCCACCTTCCGCGAATCACAAGGTGCTTCGCTATCATGGCTGCCTTCATGGGAGTCTTTATGCTCATGTGACTTGAGCATCTCAGACTCGTTGAAAGTAACATCTCTACTGATTATTACCTTCTTTGACTTTATGCACCAGAGTCTGTACCCTTTTACACCAGTACGAAAGCCTAAGAATTTTGCTTTCTTAGCTCTAGGATCAAGTTTACTTTCTTTAGCATGATAGTAAGCTGGACATCTAAAAATATGTAAAGAGTCATAATCAGTAGCATGTGTACCTTTCCACATTTCAATAGGTGTCTTCCCGCCATTGGCAGCTGCGGGTAATCGGTTGATGAGGTGGCAGGCATACGTCACAGCTTCAGCCCAAAATTGTTTATTGAATCCAGCATCCAGTAACATACATCGTACTTTCTCTAGCAAAGTACGATTCATTCGCTTTGCCACACCGTTTTGTTGCGGTGTTCCTCGTACGGTGAAGTGTCTTACAATTCCTTCTTTCCGGCATACTTCCATGAAGGGGTCTAGAGTGTACTCACCTCCATTATCTTATCTAAGCCACTTAATCTTCCTCCCGATTTGAGTCTCGATCATTTTCTTCCAATCAAGGAAGATCTTCAGCACTTCATCTTTATGCTTCATCGTGTACACCCATACACGACGAGAATAATCATCAACAAATGTTACAAACCAGTATTTACCTCCCAAATATGCATTTTTGGTAGGTCCCCAAACATCGGAGTGCACATAGTCAAGTACACTCTGTGAACTATCGACCGCAGTTCCAAACTTGATCCGCGTTTGCTTCCCTAATACATAGTTTTCACAGAAAGACAATTTGCCAGTCTTGGCACCTTTGAGTAAGCCTTGCCTTACAAGTGTTTGCAAAGCTTTTTCCTCGGCGTGTCCCATACGCATATGCCAAAGCCTGGTGGTGTCAGCATCAGTTTCATCGAGCTTCTCATAGACTGTGGAAGCTCTTCCACTAACAGTACTTCCTTGCAAGAAGTACAGATTTCCTCGCCTTAAGCCCTTCATAGTCACTTGAATTCCAATTACCACATTGAGAATTCATCTTCTATGGTGATTCTGAATCCCTTGGAATCCAGAGTCCCAAGTGAGATAAGATTCTTTCGCAAGTCCGGAACGTATCGAACTTCTGTCAATGTCCAGACAGTTCCATCATGCAGCTTCAGCCGGATGCTATCTATTCCCTGAGTCTTATAGGCATTATTGTTGCCCATAAGTACTGCTCCATCAATCGTTGTGAAGTCAGTAAACCAGTTCCAATTGGGACACATGTGATAGGTACACCCGGAGTCCATATCCATTCATCAGAATGACAAATGAATGATAAACCTATCAGGGCAAGATCGGCATCTTCATCTCTGTTGGCGACATTAGCTGTGGAGGGTTGGTTCTTCTGTTGCCCCTTTAGTTTGGGACAATCATTTTTCCAATGCCCTTTGTTGTGACAAAAGGCACATTCATCTTTGGCGAGTCTTTTGCAGACTGATGAACCACGTGATGTGGAACGTGTTCTGACTCGTTCGGAAATGAGCAGCACAAAAGGCTATCCCAAGTGCAGGAGCGTGTCGCGTAGTAATTAGGAATAAATTCCTAGATCGTCTCCACAGGGAAAGTGCTAAAAATAAACTCGTGTAAAATGGTGGAAATATTTACAATGAGAAAATAAAAATAAAAAGTGATGATAGGTACAATGGATGAAGGAGTGCAGTGAAAAGAAAATTTACTGGTCGTGAACCAGATTCATTTTGTTTGATTTGATTGTTTGAGATGCAGTGAAAATTAAAGAAATTAAAGTGCGAGACAGTGAATTTAAATTGCTGAAAATTAAATGACTGAAAATTAAAAGAGCAAGAAAATTAAATGACATCAAAATAAATTGCAGAAAATAAAAGTGCAAGAAAATAAATGGCAGAAAATTAAATGACAAGAAAATAAAAGTGCAGGAAATTAAATGCAGAAAATAACAGTGCAGAAATTTAAAGTGCAGAAAATAAATGACAGCAAAATAAAAGTGCAGGAATTAAAAGTACTGAAAAATAAAGGACATTAATTTAAAGTGCATAAATTTAAAGTGCATAAAAATAAATGACATAAATTAAAATAAAAATAAAATAAAATAAAATAAAAGTGGAGACTGCAGATAAAGGAGAACAGTTCGATAACACAGTTGGTCCATTAGGCTCTCAACTGCATCACCGAACTCCCTCACTTCATCTGCACTTTCTCCCAAAAATCTGCAGACTACTCCTAAACTACTCTACTGGGCTTCTAACATCCGCCTCCTTTCTTCATTCGTTTACAAGCCTTATATAGGCTTCAAAACAACACTGCACTAACTGTCCCATGCGCATCTGTCTTCAGCCACATGCAGAAGAAAAACTTTCCAGTTCATCCCACTGCATTTCTTCTTTCATTTCTGTCTTTCAGCCGCCCACTCCTTCTCTCTCTTTCTTTCCTTTTCTTTTTGCTTTCGGCGTCACATGCAAGTCTGTTTTATTTTATTTTTTTCTTTTCTCTTCAGTTCACGTTCTGCTTTTTCGTTTCAGCCCAGTTTTTTTTTTTTTCTTTCTCTTTTTTTTTTCTTTCTTCTTCTTCTCCGCATGCGCTGCCCGTCTCTCTGCTCTCTTTCTTCTTCTTTCTTTTTTTCTTTTCTCTTCTTCCTTCCCAGCCAGCGTCCAGTTCGGCCAGTGACTCTTTCTCTTTCCGCTCCGTCTCTTCTTTGTTCGGCCAGCCCGTCTGCTTCTCCTTCTTCGTTTCTTCCTCTTCACAGTTCGGCCACTGCTTCCAGCGTCGTCGTCGTCCGTCTCTGTTTCGCTTCGCTTCTCGTTTCCAGAGTCGTTCAGTTCGGAGAGGCTGCATGCATGAACATGCATGGTGTTCTCGTGGCTTCGGGGATGGCTGTGGAGGGCCAGTGGAGCTACTGGGCAGTGGCGTTGGCGTTGCCTGCAGCTGTGGTCGTGCGGAGAAGGTCGAATGGAGCTCTGTTTCGAGGAGGTAGAACAGAGGCCTCTCGGTGATGGAAAACTAAAGTTCGTGTGACTGAGCAGCTGAGCTACGGCGGTTGTGCGACCACTTTTCTCATGTTCCGTCCAGGTGCAGCGACGAGTGAAGCTGATGGTGCCGCCGTAGAGATGCTACGCGCAGTGGTGCACTGCTGTGATGGAATGGAGACGAGCGGAGGGTTGAAGATGACTGAAGGTTGAAGATGAATTAAAACGACTTGTCGTTTTTGTCTATGGACTGAACGACAAGTCGTTTTCTCAGACAGCCGAATTTAGTCCAATTAGAAACGACATGTCGTTTTGGTCTGCCGACCAAACGACATGTCGTTTAGTCTGCGCAGAAAAACAAAAAAAAATAAAATAAAAAATAAAATAAAAAATAAAATAAAATAAAATAAAATAAAATAAAATAAAATAAAATAAAAATCAAACAAGCAAAATTAAATAATAATCACATGAAATAAAAATAAAACTAGACAAAATAAATAAAATAAAATAAGATGAAGAACTAAAATAAAATAAAATAAAATAAAAGATGAAAAAAAATAAAATATTAAAAGTGTGTTGTGCATGTGAAGAACTTATTGCCCAAATAAATCACAAGTTATAAAATCAAGCATAAACTATGCTTTTAATCAATTTAATTCACAACTTGGATTTATGCCTCTTAATCAATTTTTTCATCTAAAACCAATGATAAAATAATAAAACAATTAAAAATTATTGGTTTTAAATGTGTAAAATATGCAATAATGCAGCTCAATCATGTTCTCAATTGAGAATCCTTCTTCTTTCCTGGATACCTTGACTGTGGTCTCCCTCTTGCTGTAAAGGCTTCATTTGATGTATTTAGCTGTACATCCTTATCTTTTCTGCGGTACTCATTATTTATCAAAACACTAGATACATCACTAAAACTAATTTTTTTCTTCCCATACAAAAGCGTGGTAATCAAATGCTCATATGTATCGGGCAAGGAATTTAATAAAAGTAAAGCCTTATCTTCATCTTGGATTTCTACATCCAAGTTTTGCAAGTCAGCAAGTATCAGATTGTAACTATTGAAATGTTCGGACATAGAAATACCTTCCCGCAATTGGAATCTGAAGAGCTTTTTCTTCAAGTATAAGCGACTCTCAGTACTTTTTGTCAAGTATTTTTCTTCCAATTTCTTCCAAAGTTCGCTTGCTTTTGTCTCTCATGACAAAATATTTCTAATCTTTGGCAAGGCACAAACGGATTGTACCACAAGCTTGTCGATTAAGCTTGTCCCAATCCCTATCCGTTATGTCTTCCGATTTCTCTTCCAGCGTAATATCCAACTCTTGTTGGATCAAAACGTCCATAACCTCACATTGCCACATGCCAAAATTATTAGTTCCATCGAACTTTTCAACTTCAAATTTGGCATTTGACACCATGGGTCTATGACCAGAGCTACTAGCACCTGCAATTTCTCCTTTTGACTCCATCTAGAAATTTAATATTTCTAGAAAATAAATTTCAAAATTATAACCGTATGGATGAGTCCAGAATGATCCAAATAGTTGGAAACCACTATTGGATCGTCGAAATCGGACTCCAAATGGCTCAGACAAGCCCAAAATCGGATTTGAAATTTTGAAAGGTCCAGATAGAACATAAATAGCAGGCGGAGCACGTGGGGGCGCATCTTTCAAGCGTCTTCTTCCTCTGGAGCGCGTGGGGGCGCGTGGGCGCGTGTACCTCACTCGTCCTCAACCTCTAGACGACCGTTGGCGCGTGAAACACACCTTCTGACCTTCTCGGAGAGCGTGTGAGCTCCTCCGATATCCGTTTTCGATGTCGTTTGCGGCAACATGTTCGTATTATCAAGACGAACCAACTGGTGTGGTCAAAAGTTGATTTGGATCAACTTGAAGTTTCTAGGCAGTGCAAAATCGAAGCTCTGATACCAATTGTTGAGCTAAAACCACTCAAAAACACACCCATACACGAGATAAAGACAATATATAAGTGGTTCAGCAATTTGCCTACGTCCACTAAGCAGAAACAATTGATTTCGAAATGTTTGTACAAAACTACAAAACATTAACCAGATAATCCCTATCTCTACAAATGGCTTCTTCTATGTATTTCCCCCTCTCTTCTACATTTATAATTGATCTCCTTTTATAGACAAAACCTCAGAAGACAAACAAAATATCAGCCATCAATTTTACAGTTGAGGAGTTTACAGTGGAGGAGATGAAGTAAACACAAGCTTGATATTTATAAGGGTGCAGCAGCTATAGAAGACTCTTGAGGGGCTGCAAAAGATTCATGTTCACACTATGGGTTGATATTCAACAGTTCTATAGTGATATATATTAATCTTTCCATTCTTTTGTCGTTCACTTTTAATTTTATTGTGTACATGGTTGGTCCATTGAGGTTCAATGTTTTATACTTGGCACATATTCTGATGTCACATTAGAAGAGCCCAATCTGGCCTCTTGATATGCCAAGGGTTTGTATTTTCTGAGAATTAGCTGATTCATTTACAATGAAAAGAGAAATTGCAAATATGGTGCTTGCTGTTATGGTCTTTACCGTTAAGCTTCTTATCTATCAAGACTATGAGTGTTCCATTGTTCAAAGCTCCATTGGACGAGTGCTTGCTGTCAGATGCCAACTTCCTCCATATTTATTCTTTATTATTTATGTTTGGCAAGAGCATCATGGACAGAATTTTATGTAGATACAATTAAAGTGGATCAGTTCCACCATGCTTCCAATTGGGGTTTTGGGTGAGCTCTATATATATGTTATTTTCTTAAGAGGAATGATGCTTCTTAGGGGAACAAGAAAACCAATTGCCCTTCACATGAATTTTTGTAAGAAAAAAAGTTACATTTATGGTTGCTTTTGCGTTAGGAATCTTAGGATTGCTTGCGATGTTGTATGAATGAGTTTTGCATAAGAAATTTCAATGTTCTTGGTAATGGTAATAACACTTAATATTTGTTTCTGGTCAGCTGTTTGCTTTGCTGACTAAACCTCTTATAAGCTTCCACATCCAAGACACACAGCCAGCAAGGCACAGTCAGATCCGTCTACTCCAAAATCAGTAACTATGCCTTTTCTAGGAGAGGGGCAGGATTTTGAGTTTGACTTTCCTGAAATTACTTGACCAAGCAGCATAGGTGCACTCCTGGCCATTCCTATGCACACTGTTCATCAGTACTGGCGTAAATTCGATGATGCCTTCATGCGCCCTGTATTTGGTGGCCGGGGTTTTGTTCCCTTTGTTCCTAGGTCACCAACCGAACAGAGTTTTCATCAAGGGCAATAAGAAGGCGGCCAAGCAAAGATGTAGATGTGTTGTAGATTGTATACATCTTTTGGACAGTAAGGCACCACATGCCTTTGAACCAGCTTGTGAAATATTTGCTTCTGCACTGGGATTGTCAGCCACCCAGAAACTTTCAGACTGCCACAAAAACCCTCCACAAAAATTGCCGATACTCACCAAAGGTGACACCTGCACGTCTTCAGCCACCAGAAACTACCCAGAAACTGCCGACAAGCGCTAAACTGCACTGCCCAGAACAGGATCACGGCAAACCACCATAGACGTAGCTGACCACCACACAGCCACCCATAGAAGGAGTCGACCACCACAGAAACTGCTGTCTGCCACAGAAATGGCCGACTGCCCCATAGCTACCCAACCACCACGAGAAGGCACCAAAAGAAGGAGCCCGCAAGGCAAAACAGTGTTTGCAACACCCAAAATAACTCCGACAGCCACCAAATACTTGAGCCCACAAGTGAAAACACCACAGACAACTCCGACTCCCAACCGAGAATACCAAAAAACAAGAGAAACTTGCAAAAACAGTGAGAGAAAAAAAAATTCTTCCCGTCGTAACACGCCAACACTCAAGGATTACAGAGATGAATATCAGAGTAGGGGCTTTGGTACCATGTCAAATTGGTCTAAATACCTCTTTCCATTATTTTCCTTCATTTATATAGAAAAGGGTTACAACCGAGCACTGTCTGTTCAGCGTGATTCCAGAGATTAATTGATGCTGGTTTTACTGTACACGCTATCTATTTAGTTTACTGTACACGTTATCTATCTACACGTTAAGTCTATTTACAGCCAAGCTATTTATCTGCTATACTATTTAGATATAGAAAGCATCTCTATAAAAGTATCTCTGTAACAGTTACTACATGAACATCTCATGGCTTCCATGTGATTTTAGTAACATTCAATCCATCAAACAAAAAATTCGTTCATTCAAGCATAACCTCATATTTCATCAAAGATCGTGAAAGGAATCTAACATTGACTTGTCTCTTAGCATAGCATAAATAATCATCAAAAGCATATCATATTTTCATACATAACAATAATATTCACAGAACACATGCATTTATATAATCATGCTATTTACCTCTTAGCGCTGCTTCATGATTTCCAAGTGGTAGCGTGTTACCTATACGAGGTACTCGACGTTACTAATTTTCTAGAAAAAGTTTCGTAATACGCTACGTATAATAGAATTTAACTAAAATAATAGGTTCCATAGTATACTTTAAAAATATACTTTAAAATCCCTTAAATACTTTTTAAAAAAATTGTGTCTTTGGGTTCATAATTATTCATATAAAACTTTGGGCTAGCTTAATTCCAGTCCAGCTCCTATTAAAAAAAATAGCTTGATAAAAATCAATAAGACATTGTTTTTTGTAAAACACTACCAACAATAAAACAGTTTCTGTCAACCCAAAATTAACCCACTTAAATTATTATAGTTTCTGAAATAAGCCCAACAAGTTCATTTAAAAACTAGGCCCAATACCAACTCAAGGAAGCACTAGCCGAATGGGCTTAAGGCCCAAGGTCCACTCTAATTTCAAGGATAAAAGCCCTTGGTGGAAGATTAGCCTCCTCTAAGGCTTCTAGCTGAATGGGTTTAAGGCCCATGGTCCACTTTAATATCAAAGGCATAATACACAAGTCTAAGAGACGTTTGTGAGAGGGGAGGTGTCGCGCGATACTCACTGAGAGGAGGATCAGCAACGACGACGGCTCTGGGTGGCTGGGAGTTTCCGGCGGCGCTACTGGGAGGTCCCTATGGTGGTGCGACACAAGAGAGGGAATGAGTGAGAGAGAGTTAGAGAGAGAACTGCCCAGCCGAGAATAACAGAGAGAGGAGGGAGAAAGATTCCGGCGTGGACTTACCGGAAGGAGTGCGAGGCAGAGGGAGGTGCCTGGTTGGTGGGTTCTATAGCTGCAGTAAGGTGATCCGACTCTTCTAGTGGTCGATGGAGGACTAAGTAGAAAACACCGTTGTTTCTAGTATTCATGGTGGAGAGACAACGACGGAAAATAAGCTTAGAGGTGTCGACGCACGTTGTGGAGGAAGGAGAGCTTACCGTTGGCGTGCTCTGTGGTAGTTTCCAGCGAGGTGGCTGACTTGGTATGAAGAGTAGTGCTACGGTGGCTGTTGGGAAGTGGTTTTGGTTGCTATGGTGGCTAGTGTGTGAAAGTTTCATGGTTTTTGCTAAGGGTCTCGTGGGTTTTATAGATGAAGGGTAGGGAGCTATCGTGAGTGATCTAGAGAGATTTGAATTCGACTAAGCTTTGGAAAACTACTCCCATAAGGAAAGAAACACTGAGAGGATATAAGAGTTTTGAAGTGTTTGAGTTGGAAGTTAGTTTCAAATCAGGAAACTACCCAATCTGGGAGACCAAACAGAAAAATAAAAGAGGCGTATAGTTTAACAGTAGAGAAATCATATTCAAAACAAATTACTACCTTAAAACATATCTAATAAAATAGTAATAATAATAATAATTATAAAAAGACACTTTTGGGATCTAGATGTTACACATGTTAACAACCTATTTCCATTGAAGAGACTTTGGCGTTCAAGGTGCCATTGAGAGCTGTGTTTTTTCGCTTGTGCAGCCTTTTTTGGGAAGATTCTCACCATGGATAATTTAAGGAAGAGCCACATAGTTCCGATCAATAAAAGGAAGAGAACATAGTTGTGATTGATTAATGTTGCATGTGTAAGATGAGTGAGAAGTCCGTTGATCATTTTCTACATCATTGCGAGATTGCAAGTGCATTGTGGAATAATTTCTTCAGTTGGGTTGGATTGGCTTAAGTCATGCCCAAAAGAATTGTGGATTTTTTGTTCTTGGAGAAGGCTAGGTGGGTGCTCGTAAGTTATAGCAGTGCAGAAGACGGTTCCTATTTTCGTCATTTGGCATATTTGGAAGGAAAGAAATGATAGAAACTTCGAGGAGGACTGCAAATGGATGATGAAGGAGTCCAAGAACTTCTTATCAATACCCTTTTCCTTTGGACTGCATCTGTAGACTTTAATGGACTAGGCATGATGATTTTCTTGTATCTTTTCACCTTTTTGTAGGCGTTTCTCTTCTATATTTCTTGTGTACTTGAGTTGTGCCTTTGGTGCTTACAAATTCCAGTTTTGTATTTGGTTTTTGCGTAAGTTATTTTAGTATGAATTCCAGTTTCATTGATGGATTGATTTAATCAGAATGTATAGGAATAGTTAGCTGCATCTATCTTGAGTTCTTGATTGCAGTATTTGATTTTGTCTTTGATTGCTTGCTTTAGTACAAAGATGTAATGAATTGATATTCTTAATAGCTCCCCTCCCCCTATGGAACATAAACTCAAACTCGGATTTCCTGCTATCACATACACCTGTTGAGGCGAGGGCTACTTGCCAGCTCTAATTCACCACTGCTATACCCGTATGCCTTCATTCAAGCTTCGTAGTTAGGGCGAGAAGTACTAGCATGCTGCTACCGGTAGACTGATGAAGTCACAAAGGCAGAATTGGAAAAAGTCGGATACCTCATAAGATAAGGGTTTGGCATAAAGTTACCACCGTAACTAACTTTAAGCTTCTCTATGTACATTTGCGAAGATTAAGTTTTTCCGTTCCGTTGATGTTGTTGCTACATTAACGATCGTTGTAGCACAACGGCGGTATCCAGATGGTGTATACAAGAGAGCTTGTGATAGAATCAAAGTTGTTTTCGCTTGTGAAGGAAGGTAGTTTGCTACGTATCATAGAGAGAGGGTGGAAGATAGAGCACGAGTTATTGCTAGGATTTTCCACAGTGCAATGGCTCGGGAGAGCACTGGAGGACTATCTGAAAGGAGATAAAAAGGAGTTTTACACTACGATTAGGGAAGGATATCTCAGTTTTGTAGCACATTGGTGCTCGAATAGTCGTGGTTGATATATAGCGGTAGTCAAATATAGTGAGGGAGGAAGGCAAAGTTTTATCTTTATACCTGAAGAGGAGGGGGGAGGGGATGGAGGAGATTGAAGGAGGCACTGAGGGAGTGTATGCAGGAAGGGAGAAGCATGGGTGGTTTTTGCGGAGGAGCACAATTGAGGCCAATGGTGGAGCTTCAACCGAATACACGATCCCATAAGGAGGTGCTCACACCGGCGGGGAATCACAATGAACCATGAGTAGGGGACGGCAGTGGTAGGTCTGAAAATGGGTATACTGTTTAAAATATGCATAGAGCCCCTTGTTTTGCTCTACAAAAGGGGGGCATTGGCAGGGAAGTTGTCGGCCTGGAGGAGGTTGACGTACGCAACACGTTGGTGGGATGAGGTGGAAGTTATAGGATGAGGTGGGGAGGGGATGAAGGAGATTGAAGGAGGCACTAAGGGAGTGTATGTAGGAAGGGAAAAGCATGGGTGGTTCTCGCGGAGGAGCACAGTTGAGGCCAATGCCGGAGCTTCAACTGAATACACCGTCCTATAAGGAAGTGCTCACGCTGGCAGGGAATCACCGTGAACCTCAAGTAGGGGACGGCAGTGGTAGGTCTGAAAATGGGTACACTGTTGAAAATATGCATAGGGCCCCTCGTTTTGCTCTACATAAGGGGGGCGTTGGCAGGGAAGTTGTCGGCTTGGAGGAGGTTGACGTACGCAACACGTTGGTGGAGATGCAGGCACAATTGTGGAAGTTGCAGGATGAGGTGGAAAAAGTGCTAAGGTGTGTTGAGATTAATAAGGAAAGAGATAGGGACCGAGCAAGTAAAGGGATTGGGGTGGGCTTCGGTGAATAGAGGCCCATCAAGGCCACAAATAAACAGCAGAGTATGGGGGTGGGCTCGAATATTGCTGGGCCTAGTAAGGGGTGAGGCTCAAACTGGTAAGGGAGCTGGGCCCGTGTGGAGAAATAATCAGATTCTGCCCATAGGGAGAAGTCAAGTGGGCCGACGGGTTAGGCCTCAGCCCATGGGGCAGTATGATGGAAGAAGTCCCGAGACCCAACCCTTGTGGAGAGAACGCAAAGGGGCTCCCTCCAATGGCTGAAGCCTTACTCTTTCACTGGAAAATGTGACATGAAGCACGCGGTCGGCTGAGCATCCATCAATGGGGACACAGAAGACGCCGATGATGGTGGTGGAGCAGTCAGTTGGTGGTCAGTACACGCCGTGTGTCCAGAAAATGGCAATGAAGCATCTAGTGGGCATTTCTACATCACTGTGTGTCGGCTCACCATCGAGCGGTGGCCAGAAAGTGCCGATGGGCTGTGGGGGAGAAGGAAATATTCTTGCGAACCCCCAAAAACAGCTCCTTGATGATTTTGAGTTGGACGAACACTAAGAGAAAAATTTGGAGGCGTGCTCAGATGACCTTTCCCAATTTGGTAGTGAAGAAATTTCATTTTTTGAAGAAGAGAATTCCCAAAGACCTGTCTAGGTGCACAGTGGGCATGTTGGGGAGGGTGGAAATTTTTTTGTGGAAGAGACACAGGGTTTTCCGTTGGAATTCAGAGTGGGTGAGCCTATCCCTCTAAATTATTTGTTACCAGATCAATCTAGTGTTTCAGACTAGGTATTTCGCATGGTGAAGGAAATACAACAATGTGTGGGGATGGAGTGTGAAGGCTTTGAGGAACAGTTTATGGCTTTGCTAACTGTCATTGAAGTGGGGCACCAGCAACATAGGAATGCTAACCTAAAAAAGGGAAGGGGCTAGCCTCCCCTCAATGAAACCCAAAATTGTGTCGTGGAATATCCACGGGCTCAATGAGGCCAATAAGCGTCGCCAAATAAAAAAATTGCTTCATGAGTGGAAGGCGGACATTGTATGTTTACAGGAGACTTAGTTGAGACTAATTACTAGAAGAATTGTGCAAAGTTTATGAAGTTGTATACATGTGGATTGGGTGTCTTTGGTATCTAATGGGGCGTCAAGAGGTGTATTGGTGATGTGGGATAGACGGGTGGTGGAGAAAATGGAGGAATTCATAGGGGTGTTGATGATGGCATGTTCCTTTAAGAGTGTGACAAATAACTTTCTGTGGGCTTTTGCAGGTGTCTATGGACCAAACTTAGACAACAACAAAAGACTATTGTGGGAAGAATTAGCTGGAGTTCATAGCGGGTGGGACCTTCCATGGTGTATTAGTGGGGTTTTTAATGTCATAAGATTTCCAAGTGAATGCTCCGGAAATAAAAGACTGCGCCAGCAATGACAGAATTTTCGGAGTGCATTTTTTATTTGAACCTAGTGGATCTGCCTCTAGCGGGAGGTTCTTTGATGTTGTCTAATAATCAGACGTGGTCTCGACTGGATAGATTCTTAATATCACCAGAATGAGAAAGTCATTTTCCAGATGTATGTCAAAAGAGAATGCCTCGTCTTTGTTCGGGTCATTGGCCTATCATGCTGGATTGTGGTGGTCTCTAAAGAAGGCGTCGGTACTTTAAATTTGAAAATATGTGGCTGAAATCGAAAGGCTTTGTGGATAGGGTCAGACAGTGATGGTCCTCATATCAGATACAAGGTAGCCCTAGCTTCATCTTTGCTGGTAAATTGAAAGCTCTAAAAAAAGATTTAAAACTTTGGAACACTCAATCTTTTGGTGATATAGGGGAATGCAAGAAAAGTAAGGTGGTGGATATCCAGGAGTTAGAGAAGATACAAGAGGATTAGACTCTCACAAAAGAAGAATTAACTCGGAAGACATTGTTGTTCACAGATCTTGAGAGGATTATTTTATTAGAAGAGACTTCTTGGCGTGAAAAATCAAGAGTATTGTGGTTAAAGGAAGGAGATTGAAGCAAAAATTTCTTCCACAGAATAGGTAACTATCATAGAAGAACCAACAACATTGAGATGCTAATTTTCTTGCATTGATACCGAAGATCAGGTGATTCATAATCATGTAGTTGATTTTTTTTTTTTTGAGCAATTACTTACAGAGCAGGTGGGATGGCGGCCTACGCTTGAGGAGCTTGGTTTTGAGTCCATTGGGCCGCATGATGTTTGTTGGTTGGAGAGGCCTTTTGAGGAGGTGGAGGTTCATGAAGTGGTGAGGAGAATGGTCAAAGATAAGGCACCGAGTCCTGACGGCTTTTCTATGGGCTTCTTTCAAACATGTTGGCACGTGTTAATGGATGATCTTATGAGGGTGTTTCAGGAGCTATTCTCGGCTGGAAAATTTGAGAAAAGCCTTAACGCTACTTTTCTTGCATTGATACCGAAGAAGGTTGGGGCAGAGGAGATTAGAGAGTTCTGGCCCATTAGCTTAGTAAATTGGGTATACAAGATAATTTCCAAGGTGCTTCTGAATTGTCTAGGTGAGGTATTGGGGACGATAATTACAAAACCCCAAAATGCATTTGTAAAGGGTAGATAGATATTAGATGCAGTTCTTATTGCCAATGAATGTCTTGACAGTAGATTGAAAGCTGGCACTGCAGGGATCATTTGCAAGCTGGACATGGAGAAGGCGTACAACCACGTTAACTGGGATTTTCTACTTTACCTTCTTGGGACGTTTGGTTTTGGGAAAAGGTGGCGGTCGCGGATTTGCTGATGCATATCAAAGGTGAAATTCTCAATTTTGATAAATGGAAGCCCAGCTGGTTTTTTTAATAACACACAAGACAAAGAGACCCGTTGTCCCCACTGCTCTTTGTCATTGTGATGGAGGTCCTAAGCAGAATGACCTTGGCACTAGTTAATGATGGTTTCATGGCTGGCTTCTCGATTGGAGCCTTAGATAGGGGAATTATTAATATTTCTCATTTGTTGTTTGCAGATGACACACTTATCTTTTGTGAGGCAAATCATAACTAGGTTTGAGCACTGAAGGCCCCTCTCCTTTGTTTTAAAGCAGGGGTCGGATTTGAAAGTGAACTTTGACAATCAGAGATGGTGCCAATTGGAGGTGTTTATAATATAAGACAGTTGGCTAGCACTCTGGAGTGTAAGATTGCCTCTCTTCCTATGACTTACCTTGGACTCCTGTTGGGGGCTGCCTTGAGAGCTTCTTCATTACGGGACACGGTGATTGAGAAAGTAGAGCGGAGACTGGCAGGATGGAAGAGAATGTACCTATTGAAAGGTTGTAGGATTACCTTGATCAAGAGTACATTATCTAATCTACCAACTTACTTTCTGTCTCTATTCCCTATCCCAGCAAATGTGGCGGTCCGAATTGAGAAACTTCAATGTGATTTCTTGTGGAGTGGAGTGGGTGAGGAGTTCAAATTCCATCTAGTCAATTGGGAGAAGGTATGTTGCCCTATCTCCTGTGGTGGTTTGGGTATTAGAAATATGAGAATTTTTAATCGGGCGTTACTTGGAAAATGGCTGTGGAGATACAATAAGGAATCGAAAGCCCTATGGAAGTTGGTTGAGAGAAAATATGGAGGCTTATGGGGGGGCTGGTGTACTAAAGAAGTGAGAGGAGCTTATGGAGTGGGATTGTGGAAACACATAAGAAGAGGATGGGGGGTCTTTTCTCTACACACAATATTTCTTTTGGGTGAGGGTTCTAGGCTTAAATTCTAAAGTGATATTTGGTGTGGTAACAGTGCTTTAAAGGATTTATTTCCTTCACTTTTCCGGGTTGCAAGTGCCAAAGAAGTTTCAATGGCTAAAGTCATGGTAATATTGAGGGAGCAAATCCAACGGAATATCAATTTTAGTAGGGCGGCACAAGATTGGGAAATGAGCAGCTTTGAAGACTTTTTCAGCCTTTGTACTCCATAAAATCGAGTAGCCAGCGAGAAGATATGTTGTGGTGGATACCTGTAGGTAAAGGTTTATTCTCGGTTCGCTCTTTCTACAAGTCTCTAACACAATAGCCGAATATTCAGTTTCCGTGGAGAAGGCTTTGGAGGCATAAGGTGCCTCCCAAAGCAACATTATTCGTGTGGGCAACTTCCTTGGGTAAGATCCTCACAATTGATAATTTGAAAAAATGCAGGGTGATCATCGTAGATTGGTACTGCATGTGTAGGAATGGGGGCGAGTCTGTGGACCATCTCCTACTACATTGTGAGACAGCTGGAGTGTTATGGTGGTAGGAGCGCAATGATCGAACGTTCGAAGACAAGGAGAGATCGATGGAGGAACTAAAAGCTTTTTTATTAGAACTCTATGTACTTGGGCCATTGCTGTTGACTTTAATGGCCTGGATTTACATGATTTTCTTGTCTCTATTGCGCCTGCATAGTTGGGGCATACCTTTGTAATGTACTTGGCTATGCCTATTCATTGATTAATAAATTGTTTACTTATAAAAAGAACAGGGTTTGGCATGAGTTAGGGGTAGATTATGTGCCGGCTCACTGGTGGGTAAGAACACTGGATGAGAACGAAGTTACTAGAGTGTTGTTTTGGAAGGTCAAAAAAAGAATTAGCTAATGGTTTAATATTCTCAATATTAAACTTGAAGATTATATCACGGGCAAAACCATAGGCTATTGAAATCATATGCGTAACAATTATATACCAATCGATTTTCATAATGTTTTTTAAGCTTGTCTTGTTAAGTGGTAAAATTCTGACCACGAATAATTTAAGAAAGCGTGGTATGTATGTAGTTGGTTAGTGCTTCATGTGCAAGAAAGATCGGGAATCTATAAATCATCTTTTTCTTCATTGTGAGGTGGCCAAGTCTTTGTGGAATGAAGAAAAAGATGATTTATACCTAAGGAAGTGGTGGATGATTTGTGGAATGAGATTTTTGGTCTGACAGGTATTGATTGGGTGATGCCTAAGGAAGTGGTGGATCTTCTTGCATGTTGGAATGGTTTTGAAGGAAGAAAACGTGATGCTGCCATATGGAATATGATTCCTTTGTGCTTGATGTGGTGTCTTTGGTTGGAAATGAATGGGATATGCTTCGAAGACAAAGAACGCTCATTAGGAAAACTTAGGGATTTCTTCTTTAGTACTTTGTGTTTGTGGGCTAAGGCTCTATATTGAATGTTGATAATTTTCAGGATTTGCTTTAGCCTTTTTTCATTTCTAGTGTGAAGTAGGAATGTCCTTTGTATACGTCCTATGTACTTGGGTTTTGCTTATTCATGGTAATAAATTTTCTTAAAAAAAAAAAAAAAAAAACTTCTTAGGCATCTTGAAGTGGACTCTTGCTGCAATCCATAGTGTAATGGACCCCTTCAATGACTAATTCGAGATAGTCAATCTCCAAGAAGTATAGAGAGAGAGAGAGAGAGAGAGAGAGAAATCTAAGATGAATATCAAATTTCCGTTTCCTTTTCCCTCCAGATTTCATCTGTTTTTGCATCCCTTATTTACAAACGACATTGTATGATCTTGTACAATTATTCCCAATTAAAACGACTTTGTCCCAAACTTGACTTTGATACCATGTCAAATTGGTTTGAATGCCCTTTCCATAGAATTTCCTTTCATCATATAGAAGAGATTTTATATCATAGTTGCCATATTTCCAGCACCTAAGTGCTATACAAGGTAAGTATCTCCAACGTATTTACAGCCTAATTATCTACTATATATACAAGCTAGCTATAAGGAAAGCATCCTAAAATATTACAAATCAAATATTATAGTATCAATCAAATATTAAAGTATCATAAATTATCTCCGTTAACAATAACACCCTTCTACTAACACACACGACGCCGTTCTAACACTACACGACTTACAGCTTTTCTACCAAAGTAAACGACAACAACTACACTTCAACTAACAAAACGGTCATTCCACTGCAACTCATCCAACTCCTTCATGGCTGCTTGACAGCAGCTTCTACTAATTCTTAAGCCATGACACATAGGCTACCAACTTGTTCCCTGTTCCTTGTTCCGAGCGTGAAAGTGCTGGAGCAATCAGTATGACTGGGACATTACATATTTTAGTGTTGTATTCTGGGCTAAGACGTGATTTATATTTCTTCTTTTTATTTAAGGGAAAAATGTATTTTAGTAAAAATATGAGACATTTTGAAATATTATTTTGATTAATTGTGGTGTGGTTTCTCTCGATTTTTTTGGAGTACTACTGAGCCTGTTGTTGTAATCATTGGTTATTTACAGAAATTTCTGTCTTACGCTGTCTCTCTCACGCACACAAGAAACCTATTCTCATCATGCAGTCACTGTGAAGTATACTTATCATTTTATGCTGTATCAAAATTTGCTTTCATTACATAGTGCTTTGTAATATGTATCACCGAGTATATATGATATTTCTTTCCTTCTGTTTTGTAAAATATGCTCATCATGTACTTACTGTTTTATTCTTAGGTAGAATATATTTAGGCTATATTTTTTGTGAAGAAATGCTCTTTTTCCCCTGTTCATTTTTTCTAATACAACGACTTGAGTATCATCCTTTACAGTGGACGGTGCAAATTGAGCCGAAATTTCATGAAAATGCAAGTAATTTAGAAGAATTGGTTCCTTTTGAGGAGTGTATTGAGTTGCATTCCAGTGAAAAGGCAGTTGTGAGGGCTCCTGAGTATCTCTTCTTACTTACAATGGGCGTAGCTTCAAGTTAGTTAGCGTATACTTCACCTTTTGTTCTCTTTTAAGCATCCACAAATTTGTTAAATTGTACATATTATTTATTTCTAGCATTCAATTTCTCTTTTCTTTTGTTAAATTGGTGAAACTATTCTTATAAAGAGAAAATACACATGGGACTTCCTTTCTTCTTTGTAAAGTAATTGAATACTTGGACACAGGCTATTATATCATTGCTTTTACATATAAAAAAGATTTATATAGCATTGCTTAAAAAAGAACTTTCTACGGGGCCTTTATTTTTTTAGCATTGCTTTGTATCATTCTACACACCACACACCAAATTATTTTTTATTTTTTATTTATTTTTTTTCAATTTTTTTTTATTTTAGTCTTCTTGAAACATTTATATTTTTTTATGCATCATCCATATAATACACATTTAATAAGAGGAAAAAATAAAAAAAAATAAAAAAAGTTATGGTATGTGGTGTGTAGGTTGATGCAAAGATTAATTCTTATTTTTTAGGGGACCTTGGCCAAGCATCTTTATTGATTACCAATTTAGCTGGTTTGCTACCTTTATGGATATTTTTGTATTATCTTGTAATATAAAAAAATTATCCTTTCTAGTTTGTTGTAACTTAGGTTTTTAATGCTGACTTGTAATTGCTTCTCCCAGTTAATTACAAGTTCTTCCCATTTTTTTATAATAAATCAGAGTTTAATCTTATCTTCTTTTCAGTATAGTTGTGGATCCAACCAATCTTAGTGAGGGTCTTCACGACTTTGAACTGTATAGGGCCGTTCGTAAGAACGAGTCTCAAGCTTCCCTTCATTTTAGGAACTTTTGAAATGGTCCACTACTTCACTCAGAGTCTTCATCACGTTCATGTAGCAGTTAGAACGTTCCCCATGATAATCTAAAGTAGTGGAATACTTGACACGTAGCCACCGGAAGCTTGATGGAAGCTTGGCTATAAATACTACGGTTTGGTCCCCAGACTCAATCACTTAATCCCCTTCAGTCTTACACCATCTAAATAGAGTGAGTAGAGTTTGGAAGTGCCAAACATTAGTGAGGAAGCGCAGTAAAACAGTGAGGAACATCAATGGCTGGAGGTACTTTTCCTTGGTATTTAGTTTTATCGATTCTATTTTAAGTGTTTATTTCGCATTATAGAATCGTTTTTATGCTAACATTTGGTATCAGAGCGAGGTTTTATCTCTGCCTTGATGTTTGTAGATATACTCTGCTCATCTCTGTTTTTTTTTTTTTTGGCCGAAGGTTTTGAGAATATTAAGTTTTGAGTTTTAGATGTTTTTAATTCGAAAAAAGTTTATATATCATATGGAAATAGTTTTTATAAGATTTCTGTGATTAAAAACATGTTTTTTGATGTCAAAAATGTCCCTGGAGTCGTGACCAGCAACCCAGTCTGGAGGTTGAAGACGACCAAAACGACATGTAGTTTTCAGTTTTGATGAAAACTACATGTCGTTTAGTCGAAGGCGTGTTATTCAGTATCGGCCAAAACGACATGTAGTTTTCAGTTTTGATGAAAACTACTTGTCGTTTAGTGGGAGGCCTTTATTCGGTGTGGAGATAAACGACACATAGTTTTCAGCTTTGATGAAAACGACATGTCGTTTAGGTGGTCCAGAATTCGTTCCACATAGTGAAAACGACACGTCGTTTTCATGTTTTGGAAAAACGACATGTCGTTTATATGGGCTTTTTTTTTTTATTTGGTTGAGTAAAACGACATGTAGTTTTGCTATATAAGAAAAACTACATGTAGTTTATTTGGATCTTTAAAAACAAAAAAAAAAAGTCAAACGGCAATTTTTATTTTTTTTTTTCTTTTTACATGGTTTGGAAAGTGGGTTTTTGGGCCCACACCCTTAGTGCTTATATATGTTTATGCATATATTTTTTTTATTTGATTTAATTCTATGCAATTTGGATAATTGTTGTGCAAATTTATTTATTATGCTCATATTTAGTTTGCTGAATTGATTATTTCTGCTTTATATTAATACATGCAATACCTCCAGCCATTGATGTTCCTCACTAATGTTTGGTACTTCCAAACTCTACTCACTCTATTTAGATGGTGTAAGACTGAAGGGGATTGAGTATATATATAATTAATGGCATGAAATTAAATGTTATGCATAATATTATAGTTTAAATTATGCAATATTTATGCTTATATTATGAGAATACTTTGTGCATAATAATAACATGCTAGAATTAGTTAAAATTATGTAATTCGTAATTATTCTCATATTAAGCTGGACTTTATACGATTTAATGTCTAGTGATCCATATAATTTTAATTAATTAGAGAATAGCCACAGCATCTTTAATTAAATAAAATTATATATTGATTAGGATCACATAAAGAATATAAGACATTAATTGTAATTAATTGTACTTAATATAATAAATTTTATCCCACAGGAATTTTTATTATATTTATATTATTAATTAGGGTAAAATATCAAATTATTCATAACTTACCCACAGGAATTATGAATTTAGTAAATAATTTGATAGTTTTATCATAAAGTTTAATCTAAGATAAAATATATATCAAATTATAATCATAATATACCCTTTAGAATTATGAATTAAGTAAATAATTTGATAAAATTCTATCATAATGAATAATTAAATCTACTTGAATTAAAAATTTAGCCCACAGGCATTTTTTATGTCATTAGATTCAACTTTTAAGCATGATTTACATTGGTAAAGCATGAAATTTTATTTAGGCCTCAATTTTTAACGTAAGCATGTCATTTATAATTTTATGCAGTCGTACAACCTACAAATTTCTCTGATATTCGTTATGATATCCCTGAACTTAAGGGAGATAACTATAAGGTCTGGAAGGAGAGAGTTCTTCTTCATTTAGGGTGGATGGACATAGATTATGCTATTAGGAAAGACGAACCACCAGCAGTCACTAATACTAGTACTGCAGCGGACATCACACTTTATGAGCGATGGGAGCGATCTAATCGCCTCAGCATGATGTTCATTAAGACTAGAATTTTTGCTGGTATTCGTGGTTCTGTCGATCAGCATGAAAAGGTCCGAGACTTGCTAAAAGCCATTGATGAACAATTTGTCACTTCAGACAAAGCACTAGCAAGTACCCTAATCATGAAGTTCTCATCCTTAAGACTCACCAATGTGAAAGGTGTGCGCGAGCACATCATGCAGATGAGGGACAAAGGTAATCCAACTTNTTGGTATTAAGAAAGATTCCAAGTGTTTCTTCTGTAAAAATAAGGGACACATGAAGAAGGAATGCGCCAAGTTTCAGAAATGGCTTGCGGACAAAGGTAATCCAACTTCATTTGTTTGTTATGAATCTAATATGGTTAAAGTCAATATTTACACATGGTGGATTGATTCTGGATCAACAATCTACATTTCGAATTCCTTGCAGGGTTTGCAAAACCTAAGGAAGCCAGTGGGAAGTGAGCAAAGCATCTTATCAGGAAACAAGATGGGCTCACATGTGGAAGCTGTAGGAACTTACTATTTAATTTTAAGTACTGGTTTTGTTTTGAAGTTAGAAAAGACCTTTTATGTTCCAAGTTTTTCTAGAAACTTGATTTCAGTTTCAAGGCTTGTACCTTTCGAANAGATATTCCCTTCAATTTTTAGAAACATCATTCAGTTTATTTTATAAATCTGATTGTGTTGGGAATGGTATTTTGTCTGATGGTCTTTATCGAATTAATTTACAAAACAATGCCCCATATGATTCAATGCATGTTCACACTGGCATTAAGAGATGTGTTATTAATGAGGATTCCTCTAAATTATGGCATCGGAGATTAGGTCATATCTCCATAGATAGAATTAAAAAATTAGTGAAAGAAGGGGTACTTAATACTCT
>QEOT01004156.1:250568-261063 GCA_003123785.1 Pterocarya stenoptera
TTATGATTCAATGCATGTTCACACTGGCACTAAAAGGTGTGTTATTAATGAGGATTCCTCTAAATTATGGCACCGGAGATTAGGTCATATCTCCATAGAAAGAATTAAAAGATTAGTAAATGAAGGGGTACTTAATACTCTGGATTTTACTGATTTTGAGACTTGTGTGGACTGCATAAAAGGAAAGCAGACCAACAAGTCAAAGAAAGGTGCCAATAGGAGTTCAGACATATTAGAGATCATACATACTGATAAATGTAGTCTAGACATAGACTCACATGGTCAGAAATACTTCATCTCTTTTATAGATGATTACTCACGATATATGTATCTCTACATGCTTCATAATAAGAACGAAGCATTAGATGCCTTTAAGATCTTTAAGGCTGAAGTAAAGAAACAATGCGGTAAGCAAATTAAGATCGTGAGATCAGATAGAGGTGGGGAATATTATGGTAAATACACAGAGGATGGACAAGCACCTGGGCCATTCGCAAGGTTTCTTCAAGAGCATGGGATTGTTGCCCAATACACCATGCTTGGTTCACTGGACCAGAATGGTGTAGCAGAAAGAAGAAACCGAACGTTATTGGACATGGTGTGGAGTATGCTTATCAGCTCCAATCTTCCTAAATCCTTGTGGGCTGAAGCACTTAAGATGGCAGTGTATATATTAAACCGGGTTCCAACCAAGGCTGTTTCTAAAACGCCATTTGAACTATGGAAAGGTTGGAAACCGAGTTTGCGACATATGCGCGTTTGGGGATGCCCGTCTGAAGTGAGAATTTATAATCCACAAGAAAAGAAGCTGGACCCAAGGACCATTAGTGGGCATTTCATTGGATATGCTGAAAGGTCTAAAGGTTACAGATTTTATTGTCCATCTCACAGCACTAGGATTGTGGAATCAAGAAATGCAAAGTTTCTTGAGAATGACTTGATCAGTGGGAGTGATCAAACCAGGAACATAGTTTCTGAGAATGATTATTCAGAATCTCAACCTTCCACCTCAAGTGATAGAATGGTTATTGTTTACAACACCCCTCATGTACAAACTGGTGTTGAACAACCAATCGTTGAAGTTCCACAAGCTGCTGATGACATTCCAATAGATCAGGTAGTTCAAGAGTTGCCAAGAACTTTTGAACAACAAGTTGAACCACATACTTCTCAGGAATATGATGGTACAGCATTAAGAAGATCTATTAGACCAAGAAAATCAGCAATTCCTAATGATTATGTTGTGTATTTGCAAGAATCTGACTACAACATTGGAGCCGAAAATGATCCCGAGTTCTTTTCACAAGCCATGAGTTGCAAAGAATCAGAATTATGGTACAATGCCATGAAGGAAGAGATGAATTCTATGAAGAGTAACGGAGTCTGGGATCTTGTTGAGTTGCCTAATGGTGTAAAAACCATTGGATGTAAATGGGTCTTTAAAACAAAGAAAGACTCATTGGGCAACATTGAGAGATATAAGGCAAGACTCGTTGCTAAGGGATTCACTCAGAAGGAAGGAATCGATTACACGGAGACTTTCTCTCCTGTATCTAAGAAAGATTCCTTGCGCGTTATTTTGGCATTAGTAGCCCATTTTGACTTAGAGTTGCAACAAATGGATGTGAAAACGGCATTTCTCAATGGAGATCTAGAGGAGGAGGTTTACATGAAACAACCTGAAGGATTCCCCTCTAGTAATGGTGAGCAATTGGTTTGCAAGCTCAAGAAATCTATATACGGTTTAAAACAAGCATCCCGCCAATGGTATTTGAAATTCCATAATGTAATTTCTTCATTCGGTTTTGTAGAAAACATTATGGATCAATGTATATACCAGAAGGTCAGTGGGAGTAAAATCTGTTTTCTTGTTTTATATGTGGATGACATTTTGCTAGCAACCAATGATAAGGGTTTGTTGCGTGAGGTGAAGCAATTCCTCTCTAAAAATTTCGACATGAAGGATATGGGTGAGGCATCTTATGTCATTGGCATTAAGATCCATAGAGACAGATTTCAAGGTATCTTAGGTCTGTCTCAGGAAACCTATATTAATAAAGTTTTAGAGAGATTTCGGATGAAAGATTGTTCACCAAGTGTAGCTCCCATTGTGAAGGGTGATAAGTTCAATTTGAACCAGTGCCCGAAGAATGAACTTGAAAGGGAACAAATGAAGAACATTCCATATGCTTCTGCTATCGGAAGCCTAATGTATGCTCAGGTCTGCACAAGACCTGACATTGCATTTGCTGTAGGAATGTTGGGACGATATCAGAGTGATCCAGGTTTAGACCACTGGAGAGCTGCAAAGAAAGTAATGAGGTACCTTCAAGGAACCAAAGAGTACATGCTTATGTATAGACGGACAGACAATCTGGAAGTAATTGGCTACTCAGATTCTGACTTTGCTGGCTGTATTGATTCACGCAAATCAACATCAGGATACATTTTCTTGATGGCCGGTGGAGCTGTATCATGGAGGAGTGCCAAGCAGACTTTGACTGCCACTTCCACTATGGAAGCCGAGTTCGTCTCTTGTTTTGAGGCTACTTCACATGGTGTATGGCTCAAGAGTTCCATTTCTGGGTTTAGAATTATGGATTCTATCTCTAGGCCATTGAGAATGTATTGCGACAATTCAGCTGCTGTTTTTATGGCTAAGAACAACAAAAGTGGAAGTCGAAGTAAACACATCGACATTAAGTATTTAGCCATAAGGGAACGTGTTAAAGAAAATAAAGTGGTCATTGAGCACGTCAGTACTGAGCTAATGATCACTGATTCTTTGACTAAGGGCATGCCACCGTTGAAATTCAAGGATCATGTAGCTAATATGGGACTTGGTTCCATTATGTAATTTTTCATTGTATTAACAATGTTATTTTAATGAAATTCTTAATTATTCTGATGTTTTTCTCATATTGATGTGCACCTTAATTTAATTTGAGAAAATTCATCTGTGTTGGACCAAGAATAAACATAGGGTTTATTCATTAAGAAATTGTTGCCACATAAATTTTAATATTTAAGAAATAAATACATAGTAATACATGGAAGATAATACTCGTCATTAGAGGACTTATCGCCATGATTCATGTACTTATTACTTCATACAAATTATCGATGGGCTTAAGATGAGACATTAGATTAGAAGTGTGGACCAAGTGGGAGAATGTGGACCGTTTCTCACGGAGGCCGTTCGTAAGAACGAGTCTCAAGCTTCCCTTCATTTTAGGAGCTTTTGAAATGGTCCACTACTTCACTCAGAGTCTTCATCACGTTCATGTAGCAGTTAGAACGTTCCCCATGATAATCTAAAGTAGTGGAATACTTGACACGTAGCCACCGGAAGCTTGATGGAAGCTTGGCTATAAATACTACGGTTTGGTCCCCAGACTCAATCACTTAATCCCCTTCAGTCTTACACCATCTAAATAGAGTGAGTAGAGTTTGGAAGTGCCAAACATTAGTGAGGAAGCGCAGTAAAACAGTGAGGAACATCAATGGCTGGAGGTACTTTTCCTTGGCATTTAGTTTTATCGATTCTGTTTTAAGTGTTTATTCCGCATTATAGAATCGTTTTTATGCTAACAATAACTGTTAAAAGCAAACAGTTAAATGACTATTAACTATTCCAGTGGTTTCCTTTTAATCCATGATGTCATCCGATTGAGCTTTTTCTCCAAGCCAGATAGCCCTGTTAGGCTGTTATGGGAAATGGTAGCTTTAAATCCTCTGTTCTAGTTCCAGGGTATGCCGCCGAATGATTTATTCACATGCTATACTTGTGTTATTATTTTTCGATAGTAGTTTTTTTTTACTTATGAATTCTTTCTTAGAAAAAAAGAAGCAATTTATTTGGGTCCACCATCCAAAGACAAGCTCCCTAAGGTGCTACATTCTCCAATTTTCTTTTCCACTTACATAAAAGTTCAGAACGTGTTAATGGTGCTTGTAATATTTGTTTGCTTTTTCACATATATCTAATTAATAGTTGTTAGATCGTGTGTATTTGTAAAGAAAATCATTGTTAAATTGTGTATCATATTCTACACCATAAATTGAAATACGAATAGCTATTATTTGTATTAGAGTTTTTCTCTACACATGCAATTGCACATGCTAGTCATATTATAACTTTTGAAACTGAGAGCAGATTTCTGTTGAGTTCTTTCACTTCTCTATGATCCTGTTATTTTGTGTATAGCCTTCTCTTGCAATATTTTAATTTTCTGGCTTGTTACTGATCCAAAAACAAAAATAATAATAATTTTCTGACTTGTTACATTGTTAGGTTTCCAATTTTTGTTATTGTTTGTACTTGGGATCTTGCCTATTCTAATTCTCTATAAAATTTTGTTTACTGATTAAAAAAAAAGGTTCGAGATGCCTGAGTTTTACAGATACACAATGTTGTTACATGTGTCAATCAGGTTCGAGATGCGAAACTTATATTCGTAAATCAGACCATGGGGGTGATTTACCAACATTAGCAGCAACTATATGTATACATTTTAATGGTTAAGTGCTTCCATTCACCATTTTTATTCAGCTCAAGTTTTTTGGATGGTTTTTTGGGATAATTGATATATGACATGGTTTTAAATAGGTGATCTTAGGTTTGAACCCTAACTCCACCCTACATCCCACTTAAAAAGTTAAAATCTTGTGTGTTGAGCCGTACCATCGGGCAACTATCTAATTTGGGCTCACACATAGGGGGTGCCAGAATAATGGTCTAATGATAAAATTCACCATTTCTTATTAGCTTAAATTGCAATTAAACCGATTTATTCAGCTTCCAGACTGTCGAATTATAATCAACGCTAAACCCCATTTGTGTCATCTCTAACCAAATTGAACAAGCCCATTGAACTAGACCATGCGTATGAGGCGAAAAGCTTAGGCAAGTGGCCCGAAGGTCCGTCACTTAGGGACGAGGACGGAGCCATCAAGGGAAAGAGATATCCCACCTCATCAGAAGGAGCGCATTGTGAAGAGCACCCCGACTGGCTTGTGGAGTGAACCTATCCGTGTCAGAAAGGGGCTCACCAAGAACCTCATAGGACATGTTGTATTAAATGCATTGATGTACCCACTCGAAATAGCAAGTCCAGGACAGTCGGGAGTGGTCTTGAGGCCCAAAGGGGTTATCGCATTAAATGAGATGATATGCTGATCCCTCATAGAAGTACAACTGTAAAATTGTCAAAAGCAATAGGTGAGACTCCTACCAAAAGTGAAATACAAATAAGGTATAGAGGAAGATCTAAAGGTACGTTCATGAAGAAAAATTATGAAGAAAAATCTCTTTGATGGCAACTAATTTAGACATCAAAGGCAACCTCTAACCAAAGAGGCCAAGTCCATCTTAGCTTCCAATTTCAGGTACAAGCGAGATCATCCATAACCAACGTGGGAGTAATTGTTAGCGTGCAAAACACGTCCTTAACACATCTATTAAGTGTCATTGGTTTTCAAAATCTTTTGCACATCTCTCAATCTAACATGCTTACAACATTTGAAAGTCTAACTTCTCTGCATAAAATCAATTGTGGTTCGTAGGAAGTTATATTTGAACAACATGCTTTATAAACAGCCTCGGTGACTACAAGTCTCATGCACGCAATTGGAGCATCTAACCAGTACGACTCTTCCTGATTTGCCAAAACTCAAGTGGTTTTTTTTTTTTTAACTACTCAAGTGGTTTTTGGAAGGGGTGAATACTTTGGAAATTCTGTTGTTGAAAGAATTGTAAGTTTTGGGCTGCAACAAAGTTGACATTTTGCTTCAAAATGTTTGAGTTGTGAATTAGAAACAAGTCAATGGATCAGCCAACTTGAGACTTGCATTCAACAACCAATTTTCATGGTTGAGGAGATGACATTAATACAATCAACTACACTCGTAAGAATCTCCAAGTTTTTCTACCCATTAATTATTAATTCTGCTTTATGGAAAAAATGTCAATATCTAGTACTGGACTTTGGGCTTGGCGTTCGGATTCAAGACCTCAGTTTTAATAATGTATGAAATGATGACTTGTCTTGATAGTTTGGAATGTGAAATATCTTATTTCATAATTATAATTTTTTTAAATTTTTACGTAAAATATAATAAATAATTTAATTTTTTTAAATTTCAATTTAATTTTTTTAAATTTTAAAATAATAATAATAATAATAATAAATAATATTTTAAACGTTTTGGTGAGTCGTTGCTTTTGATGTGGTGACATACTGTAGACAACAGAGAATTATCATAGAGGCACGTAATTTTAGTAGGAAAACAGTTAAAATGGAAAATTAGGAAGATTTGTACTTTAAACTTCCTTCAGAACTCTATAATGGAAAATTTGGACTTCAGTCCTGATCCATGTGCAAATTAAAATTAACGCACGACTTTTGAGACCCTTGTCATTTGGTTACTCATTTTTCCGCCCAACTTTATTGACTAACTGTAGGTACGGGCTTTTTCCTCCGAGATTCTCGATCCACCCCTTTTTCCGGACAGCATTATTGACATCTTCGATTTACTGTTCTTGTGTATATCTTGTTTGATCGAATTTCGTAATTTGTTCCACCGACAGTTTTTAATACGACAATTTAACCCAATCCTTTAATCCCCCCTTGGCTTTTTATTCGTCGTTTGATTTGATCGGACTACTTTTTTGTTGTCACAATGCTTTTCATCTGCGACGAATTGACCACCCACCTAATTTGGATAGGAATTTATTAAGCATATTTTTCGTATGATATAAATTAATAAATAATAATGGATGAGAAAAAATTTTCATTTAAATAATCAAGAGCCAAATAATTTGATATTTCTAGTCAACTTGTCAAAATGGGTTGCATACTTGAGTATTTCTTAATTAATTTATATATAGAGTAGAGAAATGGTAGAGATCATCAAAGTCATGGTGGATTCTTTTAAAATTTTGTCCTTGTAAAAACTCAGCCAAAAAGTACGATATATATACATATTATATATATATTATATCTCTCTTTATATATGAAAAATTATAGAAAAAAATAGATATTACTTTTCTCAGCTTTTTTTTATGAATACGAATACATAGAGGCGTTGTTTTGCAATTATGTATGTTTTTTTAGTCATTTTTAATATTCCCAAAAATAAGGAGGATTTCGATTCTTTCTCTAAATTCTCTATATTTAGTAGAAGTTAAGAGGCCTCTGTGCCTTAGTTTATGTGATAAAAGAAATTAAGATTTCGTTTGTTTTCAGAATAGATTTTATTTTATCATTATAAATTTTTAAATTTTTATATAAAATAAAATAAATAATTTAAATGTTTACTTTATAAAATCATTTAAAATTTATCATATTATTTATATGATTAACTATAAGAACGTTTTGGAAAGAATAAACACATATAGGGGTGTAAGAAAAAATCGATGGATCGGTAAACCGGACCGGACCAGACCGAACCGGTGGATTTGGTCCGATACCGAGTTTGTTTGGTCTGGAATCGGTTTTATTTTTTTTTAAACCGGTCAAAATCGGTCCGGTTTCGATTTTTCTTTTTCTAAAACCAGACCGAACCGATTATACATATATTATAATTTTTTATATTGTATATAATTTTTATATATAATATATAATTATATATAAATAATTTTGCATTATATGATAAATTACTAATTAATATAATATTAAATTTTAAAATTTTATATCATTATAGTCTATTGTATTAATAGTTATATAAATACTATATCACTATATATTATAATATAGTATAATATATCACTATAGTATTATACACTATAATATATTATTATATATATTATATATTATATAATATAGTATATTAAAACTGGAAAATCGGACCGAATTAGATCGGAACCGGTAAAAACCGGAAGTACCTGTTTAAGGGAGTAATCGGTGCGGAATCGGTTCTTGAAAATACAAAACTAGTATATACCGGTTCGGTCCCAAATGTTTTTCAAAACCGGACCGGTTACACCCCTAAACACATATGTTAGTTTGGATCCCAAATCCATCTCAACTCATCTTATCTAATTATTACAATTTTTTGAAATTTCAACACAAAATATAATAAATAATTCAACTTTTTCAAATCCTAAAATGATAATAATATTAAAAAATAATATTCTAATAATATTTTTTTCAACTTTCAACTTTCATCTCAACTTAACTCAACTCAACTTAACATCCAAACGCAACCTTATACCTATCCTAACTTTTTCTCCTATATTTTTGTTTTAGGAATTTTCAAACTGATTTTTCTAATGAATATGATTTCATTACATTAAAAATAACTTTGTCATTATGTTAAAATTAATGTATGTATTTAATGTTTTTTCTTTACTATTGAATATTTATTTAGCTATATTCAAAAAGTCCAATGTAAATACTAAATTTCGTGATTATTTCTCTTTTTTTAAAATCAAATGTGTTTCCTTTATTGTATGAGTCGCGCTTCAGGCCGAATGGGTGCTAAACGTGTCTTCCCACCAGTCAATAAGAATATGCCACATAGGCATTCTATGGAAATGTAAAATTAAGTGAAATGTGTAGGATAAGAATTACTTCTCTCCTTCCCTCTCCCTTCCCTACGTGTGTGCACCCCTTCCCCATGGGAAGCACTGAGCAATGCTTCTCTGCTACGACCGATTCAACAAAAGGCTTTACAAGACCCTTTTTGATAGTTTTGCTCTGGCCTATTCTCAAAGATTCAGAAGAAGGCTTTGGGATCAGAGATGAATATTTTCCAACAGTTTTCTCCTACTCTACTCTCCGAGATTCACAGCAACGCTTTGCAATTAGGGAAGAATTCTTTCCTAAAGTTTTCTTATGCTTAAAGTGAAAACCCAAGAGCAAGGAGGCCTAAAAAATACTAAGATCCCAATAACAGCTCTCAGTAACAACAATTCACTGTTTCATGTTCACAACCTTCGTCAATATCTACAGATTGTGGCTCCGTCAATTCACGCAACTCACCAACTACTCCCTTCTTTTTATCCTCAACCACCTCTAAAGCTTCACTTTCTCCACCATTTCCATATACCACTTCATTTAGCACCTCAAAAATTTTTACTCTTCCTGTTTTAAAATCTTCCACCATTTTTTTCTTCCTCAATCCTCTCCTAATTAGCTCTGCGGCGTCCTCGATCCAAACACATTTTTATTTCTTGTACTTGATCCCAAATGTTAGTTCCACTCTCAAGTCTCATAGCCAAGAATGTTTTCTCCTGAAATGCACTAGATCGCGCAGATGGGTTTCGTCGAGAGAGGTGATTTTGTGTTTGGCACCCCAGATTCGGGAGGGAGAGGGAGAGGGAGAAAGAAGGAGAGAGGTGATTTTGTGTTTGGTGAGAAATAAACTCAGATTCGGGAGGGAGAGGGATAGAAAAGGAGAGAAGTAATTTTTGATTCAGCGTATTTCACTTCATTTTACTCTTCCATAGAATGCCTATGTGGCATATTCTTATTAGCTGGTGGGAAGACACGTTTGGCACCCATCCGGCCTAAAGCTTTTTCCTTATTGTATATATCAGTAAGTGTTCAATCAATTAGGGGTGGCAATATGTGATACGATCCGTTAACCCAACACGAACACGACACGATAAAAGTGGGTTAAGATTTAGCCTTAACGGGTTCGGGTCAAAACGGGTTGATCCGTTAAGACACGATTGCTTAACGAGTCGGGTTAGGATTTACCTGTATAGTATAATATATATGTCTTGACATGACACGAACACGATCTGACACTCCTACAATCAATACATTATTTCTCACTAAGAACAATATTTGTAATCTATTGAGAAGCGGTGCTAATCCCACCACTAGAGCTCCCATTGGGCTCTCACTAATTGAATATTTTTTTTGTATTTTAAGTACTATTTAGTAAAAGATGTTTTCATCCCAAGCTCTTCTCTCTAATAACAATTATCTTATTCTAGGCATGACCGTATGCAGTATCTGGAAAAATTGAAGCAATTGGTCACTACAAGGAACAGGGCCTTTCCCTGCACCAAAAATCGCCGCAAATAATTCCTAAATTCGTTGCAAATGAACTTTCTCAGTGGTTTTTACTGCACCGCGTGTTTGTCGCAATTGTCTGCTCAATTATAAGTTAAACTAGTGAACTGCAAAAATCGTTGCAAATATTTACTTTTCTGGCAATTTTTTTGCGCCGCAATTATTCAAAAAATCACTGGACAAGGCCTTCCCGTTTAATGTTAAATCGTTGAGAAAACTTAATTGTGGCGATATATATCATCGCAAAAAACTGGAAAATCACCGGAAAAACCTCGATATTTTTTTCTGCGATTTTTCATGATAGTTGCAATTATATTTTCCAGCGAGTAACTGTCGCTGCAAAGAGTATTTGCGGCGATATTTGGTCGCCGCAAATAATCTAATATGAGTAAAGAAATTATTTTCGGTGAACTTCACTAGTCGGAAATGATGTTTTAGAAAAAAAAAATGCACAGAACATAATAAATAAA
>QEOT01004157.1:0-39058 GCA_003123785.1 Pterocarya stenoptera
ACCGTCGAACAATCAAAGAAAAAAAAAAACTTCTGGAATCTTCAACTCTCCTTTTCTTTTATTTTTCCCCTGAAAACAGAAAGGAAAGATCCGAAAATATGATTTTTGTTCCTTTTTTCGTTTTCTGAAATCTTCAAGGCAACCAAACGGCGGGAAGAAACAACAAACCGTCGAGATGGTAGGAAAAACAAAAAGGCTGATCAACGGAAGGATATGAGTCATTATATAGTTAGATTCTTGAAGGGGCAAAGAAGATCAGAGAAGATTACGAAGGTCCTGAATCGGAAACACAAAAGAACATCAATAATTAGCGTAATATTACATCAAGAACCTGAAAAAAGAGGAAAAGTAACTACACCTTATTCGGAGAAGATAATAGATGGGGAAGAGAGTCGTGAACCAGACTGTGAGTTCTGACTAGAGGCCGGGATTTCTCTAAAAAGGCACCAGCAAGTCTATAGAAGACTCGAGAAGCCGCGGAATCGCGTAAAGAATATTTGTGGCTGGCTGCAGCTGAAAACGATAAATAATTGCGATTTATTACTTTTATTGATTTTTTTAATAATTATCTTTTTCTCTCATGATGAGTGAAATTATGAAAAAAAAAAGAGAATTAAATAATTAATTAATAGTATATATTTTTAACCACGAAAAGTGTATAATAATTTTTCTTTTTAAAAGATCAACTCTTCCAAATTACCTTTTTCCTTAAGGAATTAAGTTTTTCAGGTCCAACAAAAACAAAATAGAAAAGCTCTATTTAGATAATTGATGTAGTCTCACAATATATGAACAAAAAAAGTGTTAGGTTCATTAAATGATCCCATAAAAATAAAATTTGTAAATTAACTTATTCTTTAAAATCACAATAACGCTTGCCTTTTTTTGAAATATATGATAGTTAGTTATCATTAATATATAATCTTATCTCATTAATTCTTATTTTCTTTTAAGATCTTTATATTATCTATCATTATTTTTAATTCAAGTCTTATATTATAATCTATATATTTTAAATCATATAAATCTTGATAACGAGCACTATAAGCAAAATATTATTCCACAAAAACAATAGATATCATAAAACAACAATTAAATAACAATAAATATCAATAGGATTTTAGACTCAATGGAGAATATTGGATGCCAATGAATTTTAATGATAATAGTGGATATAAAAGGCTGAGATAATATTAGACGATTAATAATTTGAGAAAGGGAAGAAAAAGAAAAAACAATTTTGGAGTATGTTGGTAATTTTAAAAAAGCTACTGGTAAGAATAGATTGTAAGATGGCCTAATATTTTGTGGTAATGTCCCCAGAATTGTGTATGGCTTTGGAGTTGCATAAGGACAAATTGAAGGATAGGGAGGAGATAGAGGCCTAGTATAAGAATATTTGAGATTTATTCTTGATTTTGTGGATGACATTATTTTTGTTATAAGAATTCTCGGAATAGAAAATCAGAAAGAGAATTAGATTCTCCTTTAATATGTTCAATATCAAAATAAAAAATACTTAATATAGCTTACCATCTAGCAAATATTTGTTTAGCAGCCAGGTTTTTTATATCTTTAATCAAAACTTCCTTGATTGATTTGTAATCTATTCTAAATAAAAATTTTTGAATTAACAAATTACCTTAAAATTTAGATATACATAATAAAATAACTAAAATTTCTTTTTTAATAGTATGATAATTCTTTTGGGCAGGATCTCATCATCCTGAATGGAACCGAACAATCTGTTTAGATTCAGTTGATAATTTTTGCTCCATAATTCCTCCATAACCTAGATCAAATGCATCTAGTTCAACAATTTTATAAGTATGAAGTGATGGCAGTCCTAAGCATAGACTTAATTTGTTTTATAATATTTGTATGCATTTTTGTTCATGAAGGTGGATTCTTTTTTAATCTTTTGAATAATGGTTTATATAATGGCTTGAGAGATTAATAAAAATTTGCAACATAATTAAGACTTTCCAAAATTCTTTGTAATTATTGCTTATCTTTTATTTCATCAGAAAATTTATTGGCAAATTCTATTGCTCTACTAATTGATATAATAGTTCTTTGATAAATATCATGTCCAAAGAACCTAATTTTATTTTTAGTGATAAAACAACTAATCCATTTTGTTTAATAATTTGAATAAAAATATTTAAATATTTTCAGTGTTGTTCAATAGATGAGGAAAATATTAACACGCCATTTATATAAACTATTGAAAAGTGAGTGAAGGGAGTAAATGTTTCATTCATAATATTTTAGAATTCACTATGAGGATTTTTTAATCCAAATGACATAACATTTCATTCATAATGTCCAAATGAGACTATGAACGTTGTTTTATACCGGCCTTTTTCAGCAATTTGGATTTGTCAAAAGCTACTCTTCATGTTAAATTTTGAAAATACAGTAGCATTATAAAGACAAAATCATGGATCTTTCTTGTTGTAAATTGGATATCTAATCCATTATAATACTTTATTTAATTGTTTATAGTTAATAACTAACTGAAGTACTCATCTTTCTAATTTTATCTATTTTTTAACATAAAAAGTAGTACAACTCAATGTTGATTTGCTTTTTCTAATCAATCATTTTGTTGATAAATCATTAATTTCTTCTTTACAGAATTTTAATAATTCATTATTCATTTGAATCGATCTAACTAGCTTTAATAGAAATATTCTTTTCAGAAATTTTTATTTCATAAGGTAATTAAACTATATGTTGTTTTTTATTCCAAAAAGTATTGGGTCAGTTAAAGCATACTTTTTTTTCAATTATAATTTTAAAATTATTAATTTTTTGAATTAGTAATGGGTTTTTAATTGTTCTTAAATTATTTTATATTTTAATTCCCGTTTTAAGAAATTTATCTGTTTTTTTTTTCTTTATATTCCTATTTTTTGTTTAAAGATTAATTTCTTTAGTTAATGAAACTTCTTTTAGGGAGGTAATTTCTTTTGATACAAGGGGAAATAAAAATTTAAATTGAATTTCTTGTCTTAGTATTTTAGTAGAAATTCATTCTTCTGTTACAGAGAAAGGGTAAAGTAAGACAAAAAATGAGTTTCCCAATATTATTTTAGTGTTAATATTTTTTACCAAAATAAATGTTGTTTTAAAACAAATTCCATTATTACAAATATGTGCATTATATAATTTATAATTTATGTTTAATTTTGTTCCATTAGTTTGGGATAATATTTCTTTTGCTTTTTCAAAATATTGGGAATGTATTAATCATTCTTATATACAATTTAAATCTGCTCCTGCGTCTAATAAAGCAATTATAGTAAAAGAAAATTTTTGATTAATAGAGACTGTTATTTCAGTATACCATTTCTAAAAATTTATCCTATCAAGGATATTAATAATATTATCTGTTTTGCCTTTAAGAACTATTGTTGAACAATTTCCTCATTTTTTATAATGAGAAATATTTATATATTTGTCTATTTTTAATAATATAATTTCTTGTAGTAATTGTTCATTTGAAACTTCTACTTTACCATTATATGTTTTCAAATTTCTAACTCCTTATTTTATTTCATTAACTTCTTGTTGTAAATCCTGTAATGTAATTTTTTATTTTTTTGTTTTAGATTTTCCTATTATTTTTTTAAAAATATATGGTGTTGAAGAAGTTATTGAAGTAGTTTCATTAGTTAAAGTATATTTTAGTTTTACCAAATAATCTTTTCTTTCTTGTAGATCATTAATTTTGTCAATAAATTTTAATATAATATCTTCATGTTTTGAGAGTACATTAATAGTTCTATTACAAATACAATTATTCTTATATAAGCATTTATAGACATGTACCTCATATTCTTCTGATTCACTATCAGAGGATTGCTTTGAAAATTTTGATTCTTTTAATTGATAGATTTCTTCTTCTTCTGAAGAGTTTTCCTCTTCATCACTTGAATGTATTATAAAAATATTTAATAATTTTTCTTTTAATATTTCAGATATATCTAATTCATTAATATGTTGTTTAACTTTACAATTTGATTTGTAATGTTTAATTTTTTCACATTTATAACAAACAATTTGTTTTTTCTTTTTATTAAACTTTTTTGGATTTTTTATATATTCGTTTATCTTTTGTCTTTTTATAAAGTCGTTTATATTTTTCGTTTTTTGTTAGGATTATTCTTATAAATTATTTTTCGTTTTTTGTATCTTCTTCTTGAATGAGCTAATAATAGAGTATAACCAAACTATTCACAAAAGGTACCTAATTCTTTCTTAGCAAATTTCTTTTCTTTATTTATTTGTTTTTTTAATTTTAGATCATTTCACATAATTAAACCAATTCTCTTAATAGTAGTTATTATATTATAATACGTGAGATTAAAAAAAATGAATAATACCAACTGGTTTTACTAATTATTCTTGTATTTTTTGTGCGAAATAATATGGAAGTCCGGCTATGAAGTTTTCTTTCCAGATTGGTTGTTGATAGTCATTTCTGATCATAATTTTAGTTAAAAATACATCTTTATATCAACAGAAATCAGATAATTGATGACATCTTAAATTAATTAGCGAATCGCTAGTTCTTTCTTTAAATTGAATATGATCACCAACAAAGTATTTGGTTAATACAAATATTAAAGTATTAACAATATCTTCTAATGATTAATCATTTTTTGTTTTAATTATTTGCATATTTTCATCATATTTATATGAAGTTAATATTTTTATTCTTTGTTCATGAGAAAAATAATGATCCCACTAATTTTTTAATTAGCCAGTAAAACCTGTAACAATAATATAAGTTACTTGATAATTAGTTTTTCTATTACTTTTATAAACATTAGCAACCATAATAATTTCTTGAAAATGATTTAATATTTCATACTTTGATAATCCATCTATATTCTATTCATATAATACATTTAATGCAAAAGCATATTTTACTATATATTCTCTTTCTTTGAATTGCATATCCGGTGGAGTAGGCCTAGGATACCAATTACGAGTAATACAAACATAATATTTAGAATCCCTAGCTGAAAAACTATTAACATGATCTCTTCTTATCTTATTTATTTCTATATTCTTAAATTGATTTTCAATATTACTAATTTCATAATCAAATAATACAAACGAGTCTGTCTTACTTAATACATTAATATGAAGTTACTTTGAAGTAGATGCGATCCTAGTAATATTTAATTTTTCTAATTTATTACTGATTTTTTTCTAATAAATCATTTTTTATTTTAGAAAAAATAGTTTTTAGATGAGATGAGATTTCATAGGGAACAATTAAAGGGATTTCTTTTGCCTCTTTAATAGTGGGATTAATAGGAGATAGTTGGATTTCAATTTTTCCTAAGTATTTACTCGTGGTTTTTAGATATAAATTGGTATAATTGTTTTGTGGGATTATATTATCAGTTTTTTTACTTTTTGTTGTATTATATATATATTTTTTTGTGAAGCTAATATTTGAGTATTTCTTTGATTGTACTTAATGGCTCCAAAAGGGGTATTCTCCATAAACAGGTTGGTTCTTTTCTTCTTTAATCCATTGATTAGTAATCCTCTTTTATGGTTAATAATTTGTTTGATTTATAGATTTCAAATCATTTAAAGAAAGGTATACTAATTTCTATTTCTTCTAAATACTCATAATATTTTTCTTGAATATAATTTCTCTCTATTTTTGTAAAAGTTAAGAAAAATACTAATTTTTTCTGTTTATTTTCTTCTTTCATATGATCTTATTTGAGATATTCTTTATTGATTTTGAATTCTTCTTTACTCAGGATGTATATTTGGGTATCATCTCCAACTACTTATGAATATGTTGGAGAAGAAGGTTGTTCTTTTACTTGTTCAGGATTATGAGAGGTGGATGTCATATCTAAATGATTAACAATATATATTAGTGTATCAATAATATTTCCATTAATAACTCCCTGAATATGTGTGTCAAGATTCTGAGTTTTGGTGTCAAAGTTTTAAAATTTATTTTGAGAAATTGATTTTGGTGTATGATAACTAGAAGATGTTGGAGAAGAATAATGTGATTGTGATACAGGTCTTCTAAAAGGTTGAAAAGCAATTTGGATTGTTTCGTCCGTTTTTTTATCTATGTATTCTAGATCATCTCTAGAATTGTTTTCTATTTTAGGTAATAGAGCGATATATTCTAATTGCCATTCATTAGGGAGCATAATTTGATTCCAATTAATTTGTTTAAGAATTTGTACAATAGAATTTTGTGTACTAAATTGTAATAATAATGTATATTCTTTTGGACTGATAATGAGAGCTTGTGGCTCTAATGTTGTTTTCATTAGTTTATAATGAATCATATATATTATTGTTAAAGATGTGATCCTTTCATTATATGATAACTGTTTATTTTAATATTTAATATTAAAGCATATAGGATATTAGTATCAAATAATGAAAGAAAAATAATTAGGATAACAATTAAATAAACTGAGCCTTGGAAGAAGTTTGATTCTACCATGCTAAGTAATGAATCATGTAAATTATAGTGTCTCCCATCTCTTAAACAGAGTAATACTGGTGTATTTAATCCGCTTCTAGTGAGTGATTTTATAGTTACTTGTACTAATCCAATATGTATGAAAGAATATTTCTATTCTTTGTGATATTTAATAGCTTCTTTTGTTAATAATTGTAATGATTCATAATCATTATTTAATCTAATAGTTTTTTCTACTGTTTTAATAGTATAATTAGAAAGAAATGATAATTTAGAAGAAAAAGTGAAATGTTTGTATATTTGATTTTTTGGAACATTAGGAATTGTCCAATCTTGTAAATTTCTTTCTATATTTAGTATACTATAATCTTCCTGGTTGATGTTATCAAGTCCCATGAAAATACTAGTAGTAGTCTAGTAGATTCATAGGATTTAAATAAAAAGTTCATTGAAACAGGTTTTTAAAACAAAGATTTTTTATATTCAAAGAGAAATAAGTATATTAAGAACTTGAGGGAACACTGCTAGGACCATCCTTAAAGGCTTCCGACATAAATGGGCTGACCAACGGATTTTTCTTGGCTTACCAATATAAGTCTTTTAATATACTTCATTTTCTTTATCCATGGGTTATCTTTGTAAAAATCTGTATCAGTGATTTTTACTTTTTTCTTTTTAATTATAAAGTAAGAATACTTAAAAATATCCTATACTTTTAACTTTGTTTCTTAAGAATTCGTTATGATTTTCCCATTCCTGTATTAAAGCTTCTCTTCTTTGAAAGATATGATAGTTATCATTAATGTATAATCTTGTGTTATTAATTGTTGTTTTATTTTAAAATCTTTTATATTATCCATCATTAATGTAAAAAGAATTCTATAATTTGATACACCACAATAAATTATTTTTACAATATTACTTTTTGAATAAAGTATTATCCTAAATGATATGGTATATATAAATTTATGAATAGAATAACTCAATAAAATATGAGAAATGATATAGTTGCAAATGTCGTGTACTTTAAAAAAAGTATCTATTATTAAAAAATTAATTTTTTTTATATAGATTTCATATTTATTAATTTTTTTTAAAAAAAATAAATGCTTACCCTCTCTATAGCTATTAATATAATTTTTTTAAAAAAAAAAAGAAAAGAAAAAGAAGAAGCTGGTTTAAAGCCAAGTTTGGGCTTTCGAAGATTTGAGCAGCCTCTTTTTATCGCCTTCCGTCATAAAGACAAACCCATAGAGTATAGTAAAGTCGGGAATATATTCACTCTTTTTTGGGCCTTAACGAGTTTGCATTGAGAGAATTGAATCAAGAAGATTGATTATATTTTAATTTTGACGAAAAAGAGACTGAAATCTTTGAGGATTGTTTTTAAACGTCTGCTTATTTAGGGAAGGATGGGAGAATGAGATTGCATTAAAAAAAAGAAAAGAAAAAAAGAATAGTTATGAAATAATTTGTGAATAATAGTGAAATGATTTGAATGATGATATTTTATTAAATTTTAAAAAATGAGAGAAAAAAATCTAAATAAAAATATTATAGAGTTAAAATATTGTTACAATATAACTTTTTAATATTATATTATTTTGAAATTTGAAAAAATTAGATAAAAAAGTTAAATATTTAAAATTGAAAAGTGTTTGTATTCAAGTGATGTTTGTAAATGAGATGAGATGAAACCTCTTCCAAACAATCCCTGTTACCCTTGGTTTGGATAGTGAGTTGAGATGATTTGTAAATAGTAGTGATATAGTTTTAGTTAAAGTGTTTTATGGGATTTTAGGAAATGAGAGAGAAAAAATTGAATAAAAATATTATAAAATTAAAATTTATGTTATAATATTATTTTTATTTTGAAATTTGAAAAGATTGAATTATTTTTTGTATTTTGTTTGAAAGTTTGAAAAAATTGTAATGATTAAATGAAAAAGTTAAAAGTTTGAAATTCAAAAGTGTTTGTGTTTGTGGTGTTTGAATATTGAGATGAAATGAAAGCATCTCTCTATTGAAACCAACTAAGTTGTGTTTTGGTATTGGAGTGATCACTACTATTCAATATTTTATCATTACTTTTCACATACATTTCGCTACTATTTAATATTTTATTATTACTTTTTCATCCTTTTTTTACTACTATTTCCAGATCATCTGAGATCACCTCACTATCCAAACGTAGTTTTTTTTAATGTTCCAGCCCCCTCCACTAGGCAAAGAGATCACATCTATCTAGGTCTCGTTTGGAGCGTCAATTAGTGTCATTTCATCTCATTTTATCCCATTTCATCTTAATATCTAAATATTATTCAAACACAAATACTTTTCAATTTCTCTCTCATACTTTTTCATCTAATCATTATAATCTTCTTGAACTTCCATATAAATCATAAAAAATAATTCAATTTTTTTAAATCTTAAAATAAAAATTATATTATAACAATATTATAACTTTATAATATTTGTATTCAATTTTTTGTTTTTATCTAATTTCTTAAAACTCAATAAAAGTCTTAACTTGCATCCCACCTGACTATGCAAACGAGGCTTAAAGTTGCGGGTCGGGAGCCCATCACTACACAGTTTTTTTGTTTCAACTTTTTCTTTAGTACTGTGCATTCTCTATCTCTATCCTTCTCGTTTCTTTGCTTTTTTTTTTTTTTTTTTTTTAATTATGTTTTGTTTTGTTTCTTTTTAATCATTCACATTAAAAATTAAGAAAAACAAGGGAAAACAACGCATAGTGTGTGCTATAGATCTCTAAAAAATAATGCTACATATCATATCTCTCTCTTACTATATAGAATGTGACACTCATTTTATCATTGAATCATTCTTTATTTAAAAAAAAAAAAAAATCAAATGTTGATAAGCAATGGCACCTTGTTAGAAAGGGAAGTGAAATGGAAGTGCGTTAAATAGAGTTTTCCATCACTAAAACAACATTTTACACCGGTGAGCCAATTATATTTGATTATCAAATGACATACTCGTCTAATTCTAAATATTAAACTTGATAAGAATAAATAAATAAATAAATAGAGTTAGTAGTTGGAGGATGAGATGTGTGAATAACGTGTTACGTACAATAGGTCAGAATAGGAGAAAGAATCATTTTCGGCTCATTAAAGTGGTCTGCAACCCATGATGACGGTACATAGCAACGGTACGGTATCCATACGTACATCTATAGTAGTGAATAGAAAATAATACAATACATGAATAGAGATATAAATTCAAATTTACGTAGTTCAGCATAAGGCTTAAGTTCATGAATTGTTTGGATGACAAACTATAATGAGTATTTTACAGTTTTTTATGATCTTTCATTTCTCTCTATATAATGGAGGTCGGAGATTTCTTTTCTGGAGAAGATCTTATCTTTGGAGCCCTCGTTGTGAGGTTGAAGATAGTGCTTTGTGTTCTCTTAATCCTCCCCATTCCCTCATATCTTAAATCATTTTTATTGTGGCACTGTCAGTGGTAGGTGAGGAGATCAGCTTCATGTTACTCATTCCTTATGTGTCTGACTTACTTTCCTCTTCTTTTTCTTTTTTCTCTCTTTCCCGTCACCTTCCACTTTTCTATCTGACACTTGCTTTTCCTTATTTCCTCATTGTCTATTCTTTACTCCCTAATGATGACCTTTTAAACTGGACCTAGAATGCCATATGGGCGAGGGGATTTTGCTATTTCAAAACTCATCATGCTCTTATCTTGTTATGAACACTTTGACATAAGGATATATACACGTGTATAGTTTTTTCTTAATAAGCAAATGATTTAAGTATAATAATTCAAAATACAGTAAGTGAGGTGTTAACGTCGTGTTTCGCGTGCCTTTGGGCAGGGTTCCAGAAACTTGAGTTTTTGGACCTGCACACTTTAAGCAAACACAGAGAATTGGGGCCTTGGTAGCTGGAGAGTCTCTAATACTAAAGTCGGTATATCTCCTTGGTAGTTTGTGTGTAAGTTTAGAGGAATTAGAGAGAGTTCTTCGTACCTGGATATCGGCTTTTATAATACGTTTTTCAAATGGGACACACCGTCCTTAACTTTGACGCTCCCATGTCCTTTCCATTGTTTGTTTGTCAGAAGCCTTTAATGCGGCGTGACTTCTGGGGCGACGTCATTAATGTGGCATGGAGTCCAGGTAATAGTGCCATTAATGCGGCGTGGCTTCTTGACTTACTTTATCCTGTGGGTGTTCCACGTTAAACCTCTTCATACCTGTTTGTCAAGAGATTGAGGATTTTCCACGTGTCCTGCCTACCTGCTTGTGCAGGTTTCAAAGGGTAAGGTGTTCTTGGGGCAGCGTCAGGGTGGTGAGCCTTATCTGTCTTGTTTTGTCCTTTTTTTCTGTACGTGGATCACTTCGGAGGTGAGCCTTGCTCGCGGACCGGGTACCTTGAAGAGGCCCACTGACTCCCTTGGAGGAGGATTGTCAGCTTCGATTGGGCTCTCTGACTTACTTCCTAGTGGTCCCCCGTGGGCTTGTCCTCTAAGCCAATTGGGAGAAAAAACCTCCTTACAATTACACCGACAGTTTTCATCGGACTAGTCAGATGGAAATTCTTTTTGGCCTCGGTCTTCGTTCTTCATACCTTTATGCTGTCTCCATGGTTGAGATCCTCTTCCTTATAAGCATACAATTATTATTCTCCCGTCTCTTCTACTTACAAGGTTCCTGCTCAAACTTTTGCCCGTGTGGCTTCCTTCATTATCCGAATGACGTTTGGCAACAGTTCTCCTTCCGACTTTATTGGCTTGTTTCATGACAATTGGATCTCGCTTTTGTTTCCGCTCTCTAAGCATTGATGGTGTCAGATGGTTCCTTCTCACGACGTCGCAACGCACAATACATGAGGTGGGATGCACCCTTGGCTTGCCAGCCTCGTTTGGCACGTGCATCCCCATGATTTTGGGATGCTAATCGACACTGCCTTTTATTTAAAGTTTCCCTCCCCTCTTTTACGTTTTTTCCCTTCTCATTCTAACAATTAGACTCTTCAAACTATTCTCGAGAAGCCACTTCATTTCTCACGTCTCATCATGTCGCACGTTTCACGAGATCCGAACCCTTTCATATTCTCCGTTCCTCCACGTGGGTATGGAAGGGGAACCATCACTTTCCTTTTATATAAACATGACTCTGCCCATTTTTTCCATCTTTTTTTCATCCTTATCTCCTTCTGCTCTAGCTTTCTCGTTCCCTTTGCTCGACTCATCTTCCTTTTTATTGCCTTTCTCTACTTCAGTTTTCATGGCTCCCAAGAGGATCGTTCAACCCAAAATTCCTAGGGAACTGGACCCTCCCCAAGTTTTCACTGCGGAGCAATTCTACATCGGGTATAACTGCCATTCAAACGTGACTCCTAAGTTCTATCGTGTAACACCATGCTTCTTCCTTCCTTCTTCTGACGTAAGCAATTACGTCAGATGTGATGGACAGTCCGCTCCTCCTCTCTAATTGTTTTTAAAGATTACTACGTGATTTCTAATATTAGTTTTGTGTTTTAAAGTTATGTGTATTTTAAATGGAAGATTCTTATTATTATTTATCTAAAGAATATTTTAAATAACTCAATTATAATATCTTTGAAGAGCTCCAAAAATATTATAATTGTAGGAATCAAGTTATTTAAAATATTATGTGATCTAAATAATGATGGAATCTCTAATTAAATTAATAGTTTTACTCTTTTAAATATTTTAAGTAAGACTTCATCATTTTATAAATGATGAAGGAATATTATTTTAAATAATATTCTATCTTTATTCATCTCAATGCTTTTAATTAAATAAATATTTATGTGTTTTCAAATTAGTGTTTAAGGGTCATCGTAGACCATTTCATAGACCTCCAGAAGTCGGGTTTTAGTATAAAACCCCAGCCCTCTCTCTCTTCTCCCTCACTTTTCCCTCTCATTTCTCTCTCCTCCCTCTCGGCTTGCAGCGTACATGACCCTCTCTCTCTCTCTCTCGCCCGATCTCTTCCACAGCCTAGCCCGGCGCCGCCATGCGTCGGTGTACCTCACCGCCCACACCACAGGCCTCCTCTCCCTCCGGCGAGTCCCCCTGCACCGGTATTACATCCCCACGCTCGCCCCTCCTCCTCCCTCGACGGTGCAAGCCCGAACGGGCTTAGTGCTCCATGCGCCGTCGTACGTCGTTCTCCGGCGCCACCACTCCCACGGCAGCCTCCCTTGCCATCGACCGGCAACCTCTAGCGGCCTCAGCCCCTCCCATGCAGCCACCTCCCTCCACCATGCATGAGCACAGCAAACCCATGCACGGGTTCACTGTGCAGCCTCCTAGCACCGCCGTGCGCGGTCATCTCGGCCACCAGCCACCACCACGAAACTCCTTAGGTCTCCCCCTTCCTCCTCCCATGAACCCACGACTAATAGGCCTTTCCTTCACCTCCCGATGTCCCCCTCTCCACCGCACGGGTTTAGGCTCCCCCACCGCCGTACGCTGCCACCCATGAATGTGTGACCACCCTCTCTGGCATCCTCAGATCACCACGAACCCAACCCACGGCCCCGATCTGCCACCCACGGCCCCACACTCTCTCTCACTCTCCCACGGCCACCACCACGGACCACCATGTCAACCACCACCGAGCCTCCATGGCTCCACCAGCAACCTCCCTTAGCCTAGCCCAAGCCTAAACCACCACTCTACGTGGTGGGTCGATCACTGTATGTGATGGATAGTCACTACGCGTGACTGACCGTCACTGCACACGGCTAGAGCTGTCGTGCTATGTTCACTGCCAGCATCATCAAGGCCACCTTAGGCCCTTCCAAGACCACACCTAACTATCCAAACGGTTAAACAGCCACTGTACGCGGTGTAACCACCCCGTACGCTCCTTTTGGCGTTATCGCTGTGCTGGCTAGCGAGCGACGCACGGGTTATTCCGTCGATGGTATAAATCTCTATTCCTCACTTTTTATATTAAATGTTAAATGCTAGTTAGTTGACTAGGTTGTGGACTGTGTTGTTAGTATTATAGGTTGTGGACTGTGCTGCTAGTATTATAGGATTCGCTGTGTAGTGGCGATATGACGTGAGGTGATGAAGTGTTGGGCGTAATTGGAAAGTGTGCTGTGTAGTGTTGTGGACTGTGCTGTGAAGTGTGGTGGTAGCGTATGTGCAGTAGTAGTAGCGTGGCCTAGTGCCGTGTAAGGAGTACACGTAGAGTGTTCTTTGTGTAGTGAGACGAGACACCGTATGGCGTGTGCTATAGCGGTGACGTGGCGTAGTGCCGTGTATGGAGTACGCGAGGAGTGTACTCCATATGGTGGAATGATGCACCGTATGGCCGGTGCTATAGCGGTGACATGGCTTAGTGCCGTGAATGTAGTACGCGAGGAGTGTACTCCATGTGGTGAGACGATGCACCGTATGGCGTGTGCCATAGCGGTGACGTGGCGTAATATCGTGGATGGAGTATACGTGGAGTGTACTCCATTGTAATAGAGTGACGCATCATATGGCGTGTGTGCCATAGTGGTGATGTGGCGTAGTTCTGTAAAGGAAGTACACGTGGAGTGTACTCCATTGTAATGGAGTGACGCACCATATGGCGTGAGTGCCATAGTGGTGATGTGGCGTAGCCCTGTGAAGGGAGTACATGAGGAGAGTACTCCATGAGGTGCAACGATACACCGTATGGTGTGTCGCGAAGATAAAGGTGACTGCGTAGATGAGCGAAGAGCTTGAAGTATGGCGTTGAGAACTACGGAACAGTGTTTCGAAGTGTGTGATTAGGCCTGTAGTCCAAGGCGACGAGTGTCGCCATGTGACCGACTTATGACTGAAAGTAAGTGAAAAGTGGCTAAGAAAAGTATCGGAGTAGTGCAGCGAAAGCATGACTGGGCAACGATGTGGTCGATTAAGAAGTCGTGCTTGCGACGGGTGAAGAGTTAGCGTAAGAGTGATGTAGAGGGAACGTGACGAGGTGTCACGTTGTGACGGGAATACGTGAGGAACCGTACTCGTGATGAGTGGGAAGTTGATATATAGTTGACGTAGCGGAATGTCAGAAGTGACGTGACAAGGTCACGGTGTAACTTGGGAATGGTCTCGAGCTATATGGCGTGACGTAAAGTATTGTGGTATGTGCAGTTGTAGTGATATGACTGTAGTCTACGGCGATGAGAGTCGCCGTGTAGTCGGCTTATGACCAGGAGTATGTGCTAAGTGGCTAAGAAGTATCAGAGCAGTGCAGCGGAAGCATGATTGGGCAACGTCATGAAGTGACGTAGTCAATCATGAAGTTATACTGTGATGGGTTAGGATGCATGTGAGGTGATGTGACAGGATCACGGTATAGCTTAGGATTTAGTCTTGAGCTATGTGGCATGACGTAAGGTATGTTCATGGATAGGGTCCCATCATACTAAGTGTTGGGATGAACTGTCATGAGGTACGGCTAGTATGAAGGGTCGTGCTAGCCGGATTATGAGAATGTTGGTAACAGAGTATGGCGTTCGCCATACGAGTCCGTGACCCATGTATTAAATGGTGGTCTTAAGGGATAAAAGAGTAAGGTACGTGTGTTGCCTGGTTAGACGCACGTGCTGGACGGATTCACCATATGTAATGGGTAATCTGTCCTAAGCATGGTTACACGATGCTCAAGTCTCAGAGTGGCTTGGAGCCGTGTGACGTGAATGGATGATCATGAGAAGTAGAGTGAGCTAAGGTATATAATGATGAGAGTACTATCTAAGAATGGAATGCATGACTTATTTAGTCTAAATCATGCGTTGGAAAGTAGTTAATGAGAATAACGAGACAGAGGTCCTAGTGTCTTAATCCTAAGGTGAATCATGAGTCCGCCTTAGCGAGTAAGCACTCGAGGTAGAACGTCAAGGTTGAGAGAAGTAGAGACCGTAATGGGTCTCCAAGGGTTTTATTATAGTAAGGAACGTGAAAGAACACGGGATAGAAGGAGAGTGTTCTAAGTAAAGTATAGCTCTATTTCTAGTTCAACTATTTATGCACTAGATAGAAAATAACGTTAAGGTTATGTATGCATGTAGGTACCATCTGACACGCGCATGAATGGACTGCATGGTATGAAAGTAGCATGGAGTCTAGGTAAGTGTTACGTTCATGCTCTTCTAGAGTATTTTCTAAAGTATCAGAGAAAGAAAGATGAACTGTTTTCCCATGAAAGATGCTTTAAGAAAAGGACACGAAAGATTTTTTTTTAAAGAAAGCATGCTAAGTATTGAAAGTATAAGTATGTACGGCCCCTCTATGAAATCCCATTTTACGCACCCAAAAGTATTAATTGTATGCATGTGAATGGATGACTATACGAGTATCTATTGTACGTATTTTCTAAAGAAAAGAAGGGACGCTTCGAAGGCCTTTGCCTCGAGCTTCAGAACGATGCTTTAAGAGACGCGAAGAAAGTGTTTTTAAATTGGTCCCTGAGAACTGACGTTTTAAACGATGCCATGAAAGATGACATTTAAGCCATGCTTTTAAACGAAAAGAATGTTTTCCCACGAAAAGATGTTTCCTATGAAAGCATGAAAAGAAAAGAAATGAATGTCCATGCCCATGAAATGAAATGAACGAAAGTCTCAGCTCTTTAGAGCTAACATGAATGAACGAAAGCAAGAACGGCATGCGGCATTAATGAATGTATGAAACTACGTAACGGCCATATGAATGAACGGAAAGTGGTACCCAATGAATGAATGGGCAGATTGCAATGCCGGGCAGTAGTATCTGGTAGTGCACCCAGTGCTACACCCTGACAGAAAGGGATTCCAACCCGTGGCCATGGGCGAATCCATCGGCCCAAAAGGCCGCTAACCCTAGCACGCGGGGCATAACAATGTGCATCGGCCTATGAAAGAGAAAAGAAAAGTAATTGTATGTATGAATGCACGGCATTCTTTAAAAAATGAAGGCACTGATGTGACCCAGGAGCGACACAGCCAAAGGGAAAGAGCACGAAGGTCTAGGCATGATGGTTTTAAACGTACGAAAAGGTCTTTTTATTTTAAAGAATTTTATTTCCCACTCCAAAACCCTTTTATCATCAAAGCACTTTTTATGTTATAACGTAGAGTCTTGCACCCTGGGAAGGACTGTAAAAGGTTTTAAATTGGACGGTAATTCCCGTCGTCTATTTTCTAAAATATTTTCCAAAAAGGTCCACCCCAAGGACGAGCGTTACATATCGTGACTGCCTTCCACCTTTCATGTCTTGGAGAAGGTGGTTTTTGAGATTCCTGGGCCCCTTGAAGGGGGCTGTGGATGATGATGGTTATGCATCTAATGTCGCTCTTTTCTTTAGCATGTTTTATTGCAAGCTGAGGCTACCCTTCCCTCGCTCTGTTCGTAATTTATTAGATCGCCTCGCCTTAGTCCCCTCTCAACTGCACTCAAATGCTTGGAGAATATTGATGTGCTGTTGCATCCTCTGGGGGCGAGTTTTGTCAGAGTTAGACTTAAAGCATGCTGACCTTACTGGCCGCGAGTTTCTCTTGACTCATAACCTCATAAAGTGTGAGGGGAACAATTACAATTTTAGGGCGACACACGCCCTCGTTTCTGTCCAGCCTCGCTATCGCAAGGTCAAGGATTGGACTTCCAAATCTTTCTTCAAGTCTGGCCATGGGTGGGAATTTTTGATCGGGCAGGTAAATCATCGCGAGTTCCTCGTTTGGGCCTTATGGGGGTTGGTCCTTGATGACAAAGTGGTGTGACCGAAGACCTTGCCTGAGGAGCTCCGATGTATCGCTCTGGTTAGAGAATGGGTACAGAAACATCAGATCGACACCTTTTCAGAGGCCCTCCTCAGGGAGGAAAACATAAGGGTCTTCCTGCCTCCCCTCAGCCACACTGTTTTCAAAGATTGTACCATTCCCATGTAGGCCAGAGCCACCCCAGCTCAGAAGCGTTCGGTAAGCCCTCCCGTAGTGGGGAAGGGAAAGAAGGTTGCACGGAGGTTGTTAGGGCCTACAGCAGCCCCGTGTCCCCTCCTTGATTCCCTCTATGGCAGTTCTCAGTGCTGATTGAGGTACGACATCCCCCCCTCATTCGTGCTGCCTCTGCAACCAATGTCGCTTGTCCATCGACCCAATCCTCCAAGTAGCCTGAGGGTCGGGAGTTCTGACGTCCTAGAGACATCAGTGGTTCCTTCTCCCATGGGAGTTTTAACCCCTGAGCCCATTACGATCACTTTGACCCGTGTGTCAGTTAGTTGCTCTGATGAGCCCGCACAGGTTGTCTTGCGAGGCAAATATGCTCTTGATGCATTTTTATGAGGCCTTTCTGGAACCAACCCCTTGTCGATCAACATTGGTGGAGCCTCATTCAGAAGTGAGCATGAAGATGATCCCCTTTTCTCCATCCACAGCGCAATCCGTCGTCGAGGGTCAAGTCTTCGATGGCGCTGTCAAGGATTGCGTTGGAGGTTCCAGCGCAAACGTGGAATGGATGGGTTCCCCTAAGCCACTTCGCTCCCAGCCATTACCAAAAGGCCCTACTCCTATTCCTGCCACCCTCAACACCCTGGTGGCCTCGGTTGAAAAGCTTGGCAAGGGACTCATGGTGGGGAAAGGGCAGAGCTAGAGGTTGCCTTGGCGCTTGATCTAGCTACTGAGAGGACGGCCGCCATTCTTCCTCATGTGCCTATCGTTGAAGTACCAACTGTTGGGGTCAAGGAAACGGTGGCAGTGAGGAGTGAGGGAACTAGATCACAGGGTTTTGGAGAGGGATAGGAGCCCCAAGACCTTAGCAAAAACTTCCTTCCGCTGTCATGGGCCACCTTTCCTCTCAGTCATTCATCTGCCCAGTAGAAAAGAGTCATGGGTGTTGTCGAAGATGTAAGGGGGGTTGCCCAACCACCTCTCAAAGAGTGCCCCATGGAGGCCATCCCTTTCTGTGCTCGGTCGAAAAGGGGGAGCCCGAGTAGAATCCCTCGACCAGGTGACCAAGTCCTTAATGGACTTTTTCTCCGAGGTCTCTTGTGTTGGCCTTTTCCTTGTCTGTTGTTTCATCATTTAGGAGTTCTGCTCTGACTGTTTTTGTTTTTGCTTTTGTTGGCGATATGGTGCATTCCGGCTGACCACCTTCATCGTGGATGACCAGGAGGTTGTTGAAAGGGAGAACTAGGCCCTCCGCTTGTTAACGCGACAAGCTTTAAGCTGCGCTAGGGGGAAAGGGAGGAGAAGAACAGCTGAAGGTGGAGTTGGTTAAAGCCTAGCTTGCTCAGCAAAATAGCCAAGGGCAGGTCAAGCAGCTTCGCCGTCAGCTGAAAATGTTAATAATTAAGCTTGCCATGGTGAAGAGTAGATTGAGTTGACCCATACTGACAGCGAAGGTGGCGGCTCTTGAGGGGTCACTGGGGCAGTTAGATAAATATCGCCAATCCCTTTTCGAATCCTTGAAAGGATGGGAGAACTCATTGGTGGTCACCCAAGCCGCCGCCAGCCAAGAGAAGGGGAGGCTCGACCAGGCGTCTGATGATTTAAAGAAAGCTAAGAAGAGGCTGGGGGCCCAGGTAGTGGTAATTGAAGATCTATGGAGCGACCTGTCTCAAGTTCAGGACGTCGTTCCCTGCTTAAAAGGGCAGCTGAGGTCAGTCTTGTTCATTTGTAACAAGGCTTTGTCGTATGGATACATTGAAGGTCTCAAGAGGATGTGGGAGTACGTTCTGGAGAACCCTCAAGCAGACTCAAGAGCCCTAAAGGCACACTTAAGAGCCCTCGACCCACGTGACCTCCCTTCAGACTCTGACACGCTTGAGCCTGGCAGCACCTTGGGCAGGGACTTGATTTCAAACACCTTCCCTCCTAACTCTGAAGCCTTTGACCCCGACCCTAACACGCCTACGCCAGACCCCAACGTTCCCAAATAGGAACCTGACATCCTTGCACCTTAGTCCTTGTTCATGTTGCTCTGTTTGTAAATTTTAGACACATTATCTACTTGTATACTTGTAACTTATCAATAAAAATGTGTTCTTCTTTTTTTCTCGGTCATTTACTTTTTTTTTGTTCTTTTTCCCTTTAATTTTTCCTATGTCAGCTTGGCGAGTCCAATGCGAGGGAAAAGTCACGTCTCGAAGGGGGGTGGGACGCGATTTTTGTCTCACAACCTTCGCCACCGGTGTTGCAGACAGGGGTAAGGGGTGGGGCAAGTCTATGAGGACGTGGTGCTAGACTTCCCTGACCTTCTTGTCAGCCTTGTAATTGTGGCAAGGGAAGAGGCGAGTCCGTGAAGACACCTTACTCGACTTACTTGGTTTCTCGTCGGTTTCATAGGCTGATAAATCCATGGAGGCGTGGTGACGCCTAGAATCTTGACTACTTGGAGGGTTTGGAAAGAGCGAGAGACCACATGCCCCCGAATCCTCAAAGTGATTCGAGGGTATTAAGAGTGTAAGTACTCCCTCCAGACCCAAGGACATTGGAATGCGGGGCCTTGATAGGAAATAAGTTGATGCCAAGGATTCTCTGAGGTTATCCCACCAGCTAGGCACTACCATTCTAGTATTGACTCACTTCATGGGTGGTGGAGAGAACATGTCTGCCCTCTCTGTATTCCCTCGGGAGGGGGGGAGGGGGTCAGCCGCTGCATTTTTGAGGGGTCGTCTTGCTCTGGTTTCTTATTTGGTAGAGGAGTTTGAGGCATTATATGCCTAGTGTCCCATCGTTGGAGATGGTGTTATGCCGATCAATCGAAAGACTAAACTCGCTTGCTACTAGGAAGGGGTCGGGAAACTTTAAGGTTAAGCTCGGCCTTTTAATTCTCCCAAGGGGCAGTATGCCAGACGACTAAAAAGGTGGTTCACTCTTTGCCGTGGGGGAGTGCGGGCGTTTGATGCATTGCTGAAAAAATAAACAAGTTAGATTAATCTATCTGGAATTTGCAAACCTAGGTCATTTCACCTGAGACGTGCGGCGTTAATCACTTGCAATTCTATTTGGTGGAGAGGGAGCTAGGCGGGGAGTTTGAAGTGTCGCTCATTAGGCGTCTCATTGTTAAAGATGGTGTAGTGTTGGGTAGTCGAAGGACTAAACCCGTTTTTCGCCGAGGGAGGGGTCGAAATGCCTTAGGCCAAGTTCTCTCATTTGGTCCTTGGAGGAACTGAGAAACCAGTTCACTCTTTGTCGTGTGAGGGTGGGGTAAGTTGCTAGGCATTTTGAGACTAGACCCCCTCCCACCCGTTGACATCACAAGGAAGGTAAGTGTTGGATCAGTATGATGTTGATCCCACTCTTCGTCTTGACGGAGGTTGATGTAAGTTGTCGAGCAACTGAGGGGCTGGGCTCGTTCTCCGTCGCGGGAGAGGTGAGATGGATCTCACATTTCTTTCCCGTGGGGAGGTAAGTTAATGGGCATTTTGAGACTAGACTCGCTCCCGCCTATTAACTCTCACGAGGAAGGTAAGTGTCAGGTAGCAGAGGGTTGGCCCGCTCTTTACTGTGAGAAGGATAAAGAAGCCTCGGGCGTGATTCATCCTTTTGGTGCCTCGCGGGGAGGTAAGTGTCAGGCAGCTAAGAAACTGGTCTGCTCTTCACCATGATGGGGGTGGGGTAAGTTGTTGGAGAAGTTGGACTCGCTCGCCCCGTAAGGGTGGTTGGGCTACCTGCTCGCCCTTTAGCCCTCGTGAGGAGGTAAGTTACCGCGTAGTTTAGGACTGGACCCGCTCTCGCCTGTTGACACTCACGAGGAAGGTAAGTATTGGGCAGCCAAGACCTGGCCCGCTCTCCACCTCGAGAAGGATAGAGTAGCCTCTGGAGTAACTCATTCATTTGGTTCCTCGCAGAGAGGTAAGTAGTCGTTGATGGAGATTTCGTTGGTGGAGATACGCTGATGGAGATCGCATCGGTGGAGATCATGTGTAAAGGGTTTACGTTGGTGAAGGTTACATTGATGGAGATTACGTTGGTGGAGATTAGGTCGATGAAGATTACATTGGTAGAGAGTACATTGATGGAGATTACATTGTGGAGAATATGTTTTATTCTTGAAAAGCCACATTCTCATTAATAGAATTTATACATCGATCCAGAAATATAAATTACAAGTCATAAGGTTCCTTTAGAGAGAAGCTCCCGCAAACGCTCAGTGTCTCGTGGGCGTGGACCATGTGCACCCCGCCACCCTTTAACTTTAATTCTTATGCGTAACACTCTTGTATTAGGACTTGTTCTTCTCAAACTTCTCCCACCCCCTGAGTGGTTGGAAACTTCATCTTCAAGTGGTAGGTCGACGTTATCGCCCTTAAGCTGTTGAGGGTGGATTGGTCAATTGTGCATTCTATGATGAAGGGGTTTTCACCACCAAGAAATCAATCATGAAAGAGGCCATTGAAAGGGTGTTGCCTGCTAAGACAGATAGTGTGATGGTTCTAACTAGCAGGACCATGTCCCTGGAGAAGCCGTTCAATGGCATGGAGACTGGTTGGAGTCGGGAGGCATTTATTCTCATTCGCGTAAAGACTTCCCAGAATAGGATATTTGCAGAGCTGCCATTGTTGATAAGGATCATTCGAGTGGTGAAGTTGGCAACCAACATTGTCAACACCAGAGCATCGTCGTGCGGATAGAGGACCCCTTACTCATCATTCTCTTCAAAGGAAATTATTTGGGCCTTGTCATTCCTTTTATCTCACCCATCTGGCGTGCTCTTTTGGCCTAGATGAGGTTGTGCCTTCCCCAACGAAGCCCCCGCAATGGTCTTGATCTCCCCTAGCTGCGATCCTCCTTGATGCAGTGTGCGGGGGCGATCGTGCTAGGGTCCTTGCGCAGCTACTCTCTAGGTTGGGCTTCCTTCCCTTCTTGGTCTTCAAATCCTCTCTGTACTTCTTTCTCGTGACCTCCTCTATTCCCGCTCCGGCCTTCGGGTGAGAGGGTACCGCGGCCTCAGTCACTCAGCCTGTTCTCTTTCCTCTTACAAGGAAAGGCAATCTTCGATATTCTGGGTGGGGGACTGGTGATAGGTGCAATAATGGCGGCTGGTGCTGTTGTAATAGTCCTCTTGGGCTAGCTGGTGGTCGTCTTTTTGAATGGCGAGCCCTGGCCAATCAAATCGAAGGTCCGGGGCTTTCGTAGGGGCTTTTTCCCTCCTGTTTTCATATGGCCCCTTCTCCGGCTTCTATCGAGCCTTGCCTTTGGTCGGTGTCTTTGCCTTTTTCTCCACATGTTCTAGTTCTCTCCTCCTCGGCTCCATTAAGGTCCGAAGCGTATATTCGGCATTGATATAGTTGTTGGCTTGGTCTATGAATTCTCACAAGCTGGTGGGAGTTCTTCTTACCATTTTTGCCATGAACTGGATTGGGGTCACACTCCTCCCAAAAGTGCTGCTAGCGTTATCTTCTCGTCCTAGTCGTCTGTAGTCATCTGCTCTTTGTTAAACCTAGATAGGTATGCCTCCAGGCTCTCGTCTTCTCCCTGCTTGATAGTGAGGAGGTATGTTACAGGACATCTCCTTCTTTGACTAGCCATAAACCATGTGAGGAATAGACAAGCCAGCTTCCTAAAGTTGTCTATGGACTCGGGTGCCAAAGACTCAAACCATACTCTTGCCGGCCCCCTCAAAGTCAACGGGAAGGCCCTGCAGCCGACTTCTTCCAGGAAACCATGCAGAGTCATGTGGACTCTAAAGGTTTCCAGGTATTTGAAAGGATCTCTAGTCCTATTGTACATGTCCATGAAGGGCACTCGGGACTTTGGTGGTAGGGACACGACCATTACCTCCGCACTGTATGGGAGGCCTGTGCTAGTGAGCAATTGGTCTATCGATGACAATGTGCCCATCTTGCTTGCCATCTCTATGTACTTCCCTTTGTGGTTACACAGCTCGCCCTGCATGTTTTTTCTTTCTTCCTCTACGTTGCCTCTTTCTCCTGCATTCCTGGATCCCACCTGCCCTTTGTTGATTGGTTCTGCTTCATTTTCTGGCCCATTGGTGGCCGCTTTGACTGTCTCATTTTCCTTTTGGAGGGTCTCCACCTTGGTGGTCGGTTTTTCCGCCGGTTGTTCCATTGTGGCGAGCCTTGCTTCTATGTTTGTTGAAATTATTTCTTCTTGTCCTTGAGTTGTTTGAGAAAGAGTTGTCGCAGGCATACGAAGGACACGTGAAGTCTATAGAGATCCTACAGACAGCGCCAAGTTAATGTCGTGTTTCATGCGCCTTTGAGTTGGGTTCCAGAAATTTGGGTCTTCTGGTTGTCACCTGCATACTTTAAGCAAACACGGAGAATAGGGGCCTTGGTGATGGTTGGGGAGTCTCCGATGCTAAAGTCAGTATATCTCTTTAGTAGTTTGTGTGTAAATTTTATGGAATCAGAGAGAGTTCTTCATACATGGGGATCGACTTTTATACTAAATTTTTCGAATGGGACAACCCATCATTGACTTTGAGATCTCATGTCCTTTCCACTGTTCGTTTGTTAGTAGCCTTTAATGCAGCGTGGCTTTTGGGGCGGTGTCATTAATGTGGTGTGGCTTTTGGAGCAGTGCCATCAATGCGGCGTGGAGTCCATGTAATGATGCAATTAATGCGGCGTGGCTTTCTGATTTACTTTATCCTGCGGACGTTTTCTGTTAAACTTCTCATGCCGGTCTGTCAGGGGATTAAGGATTTTCCACTTTTCCCGCCTACCTACCTGTGCAGGTTTTAGAGGGTAGGGTGTCTTTGGGGCAGTGTCAGGGTGGCGAGACTCATCTGTCTCTTTCCGTTTGTTTTTTTTTTTTTTTTTTGTACGTGGATCCCTTCGAGGGTGGGCTTTGCTTGCGAGCCGAGTACCCTGAAGCTGCCTATTGACTCCCTTAGAGGAGGATCGTTTGTCCTGACTGAGTTCTCTGACTTACTTCTTAATGGGCTCCTGTGGGCTTGTCCTGTGGACTGATAGGCGAAAAAAACCCACTTACATGAGGGTTGGAGCCTGGAGGCCTCTGCAGTCCCTCCAAAATTTTTTAAGGTAGTTGGTAACTAGTCAAAGAAGTGTAGAAAGAGATTATAAGAGAAATTGAGGCTAATGGAGTAGCTCAGGTCTTATGCTCTTTTGGCTAATAGACTACAACGTGGTTCAAGAGAAAACCAACCATAAAAGTGTTTTTTGTATGCAGTCGTTGAAAAGGTTTGCCCAAGATTTCCATTACAACCTTGAGAGGCTGTCGTATATGAGTTGCACTAGATTTGGATCAACTGAAGAAGGTCTTCGCTTTCTACTCCCTATATCTGGGATATGAGAGTACATCGATTTTAAGTTTTAGGAAAAACCATAAGGTAGCGTGGAAATAAATGATCGACTAGATTACAACTTTGCAGGCATCCAAGAAGCACATAGATCTGATCTTGAATGAAGGATTGGCCCACGCGTCGGCTGAGAGGGCATGGATGGTCAGGTCTTATAAGTATGAGATCTAGGAATCCAATGCAGCAGTGGGTGCATGCAACGTTTGGAGTTTCGACAATGGGTGGTAGGCACACTTGCCCATCATTTTGCAAAACATATTTTTGCTCATTGCAGATCGACGTCTTGGAGATCAGATAGTACAATGCATGTAGCTCGAGAGTGGGTGTAAGGTGATTGCTCAACCATTTTCCATACCAAAGAAAAGAGTAAACACAAACATTTTACATCCACATGTTCTAAGCAATGAGGGAGGAAGTGGGAGGGGAGAGAGGAGGAGCCGGAGCTCCTTTCCCTATTAGAACGACTCATTTTGTGGATTGAGAGAGGCTACGTGATTTAGAAAGAGAGGGTATTCTACCCGTTAGTATTATATATATTTATATAATATACATACATATAAATCAATCAATTATTTAGATACTTTGGATTCATTTTCTCACAAATCTTCGAAATCTTGCCTATCAATTGCATTAATCATTTTCTTATTTGGAACGGAGGTTTCGTGGAAGAAAAGTAGCTAACCCTTTCGTTAAAAGGAAACATATGTAGTTTCAAAAAAATAAAAAGGGAACCATATCTAAACTAAAAAAATAAGGCAATTATATATGGGTCAGGGCAAAAAGGCAGGTAGAAATATTGTGCAACGACAATATCTACTTTGGCCCCTCCAAAAATGAGACTCCGGACTGTTTGAAATTTGAATTGCACGAAATCAATTGAGTTGAATCTAATTTTAAATTAAGTTTAATATTTAAATATCTAACTTTTAGATTGTTAAACTTATCTCAATTTAAAATCTCTTTATATATGAAATTCATAATTTTTTTTAACTCAATACATTTTTACACGCAAGACCTACAATATTTTTCAACTTTTTATAAATATATTTAAACTTATCTTAGAATTCAAATACATCTAAATTTATTTTAGTTGAACTTCACAAAATTTACTTTACTATCTTAATTTATTTTATTATTTTAACTCACTATAATTTATAAATAACTCAACTCAACTCAAACGGCGTACTTAACACGGTTAGGGTGACCACAAAATAAACGAATGGTCCATAAAAGTGCTTACAATAATAATGATCATAGATGCGAGATCATCAATCAATATGAAAATAAAAAGGAACCATCGTCTTTTGACTTATCCAAACCAACTTATCCCAATAATTAGATGCTAATGTCACATCAAGAACGTCCAAAATCCATCATCCCAATGAATTTAACATCGTATTTGATAAGTGAAGAAATTAGTGATTAGGAATTTAGGAAATAAGCCATGGGTTTAGTTTAGTTGAACTGCTGGGAATTAATTGGGAACCAACCTCTATTCGGTTCAACAACTACCCAACTGTTTTTTTTTTTTTTTTAAAAAGAAAAGAAAAGAAAAGAAAAATTAATACGAGATTTGTTGAAAATAAATTAAATTTAGTATTTATCTAAACTTGTTCATACATAGTTAAATAAATTATGCCTTCATTTGCTTGAATAAGAATTTGGATTTACAAAAAATAAAAAAATAAAAAATAAAAACTGTGGGGCTTAAGTCCTGAATTGCAGGCCTACAAGAAGTGATTTGTGTCATTGTGGGTGGACCAAGGGCATCTTCTATCTTCATCGTTCGTCGTTTTTTTTGTCCAACATATATACAATTGTCTTATATTTTTGTTCATTTTGTCTTATTTTACGAAATCGACCCCAACATTATTTTGTTTTTCTTCTGACATTTGTACAATTGAGGGGGCTAAGGCGAGGTTTGGATAAAAATTATTTTTTAACTCATCTCATTTCGTCTAATTATTATAATTTTATTAGATTTTTATACAAAATATAATAAATAATTTAATTTTTTTAATTTTTAAAATAATAATAATATTAAAAATTAATATTCTAACAAAAATCCAGAATAAAAACTAGTATTAGACCTTAATAATTTACAAGACATTATAGAACGTGAAGGTATTTTTAATCAAAATAATAGTTTTTAAGCCGAATGATTTTGTATTTTGATTTAAAATAAGAGGACGGATTTTCTAAGAGTTGGAGACCTAAGGCTTTAATGGAGCAGAATCTGATTTAAGGGGTCTTGTTCTTGCTCAATGACTAAAGAGCTAACACGTATACTCATTTTGTTAATTTATATTTACATGATATTGGTTGGGAAAATGGGGCTTGTTGCGAAAATTAAACTGAAATAAACACCTTTTAAAAGTAAAATGAAACTCCCTTTTGGAACAAGAAAAATAAAATCCAGTCCAATTTTTCAAAAATTATTAATGCATGCATCATATATGAAAAGTGGGTCTGCATATAAATTTATTATTTAAATGATGTGAATGATATATTCTATACACCAACTTGATAATATAATAATTCTATAAAAAAAAATACTAATATTACGAAAATGTGATAATATTTGATACCCTGTAAATTAAAGATTGGTAAAAAAAAAAAAAAAAAAAAGAGTTGTTAGATATTGAGACGTTAATAGAGTGAAATAACGATAAAACAGTAATGAATTTTTTAAGGTTAATTGGTTGAATATAAATGGAGGAGGGAGAAACGAAGACGATAAACCTTAAAAAAGGAAAAACTAGTTAAACTCACTCCTGAATTATACAGTATACAAATAAACATTAGTTTTTCTTTCTATTTATAATATGACTTACCTCTTTCTTAAAAAAAACACTCATAAAATATCTGCCTAATCATTGGTGCAGAATAAAGGTCAGGAAGGCCACGTGTTGCAACAGAACTCCTCCCTTCCCCTTCGTCTGCTATTATTTCTAAGCGTCTATAACTTCCAAAAAATTAAAATAAATAAATAAATAAAGGAGAGAAAAAGAAAAGAAACGCTGAGGCAGCCATTATTATGATCATGATTTATTCTGATTATCTTTACTCTCTTTATATCACTCACTCCCTCGCTTTCCTCTCTCATTCTCTAATTGATCGATCATCTGCTTCAATTGATCTCTTTCTCGTGGTTTGTCTGTGGAAATAAAAGGAAGAAATAGTGCCCAAAACATCAGATCTGGCCCTCTCTTTGGAGTTTACTTATTCAGAAACAGCAATCTTTATTAAGGTATCCAATGCCTTCTCTCTATCTCTCTCTTCCTTGTTCATTTACGCTCTGTAAATCCCATATTTCTCATTCGGATTCTCGATTCCTTCTCTCCCCGGAGGTGGAAGGATTTTCTTATTTGTTTTTTTATTTTCTTTTCCTTGGTTCTTCTGTCCATCAATTTTGTACCAACATTCTCGTCTCACGACAAAAAGTAGCGCCAAGTCTTCCTTCTTTACTTCTTGTTTTCTTTCCCGAGAAAATTTCAGATCCATATATGTTTCCCCCATCTCTAAATCCATACCATACACGCTTACCAATTATTTAGTCTTCTTAATTATTATTTCTCTCTCACATTCATTGAATAATTTCTAATTTTCGTTGTGATATTTTTGGGATTATGGAAGGCGCAGGGCGGACGCTAACACTGCGGGATCAAATGTCGGCGGTGGACGGCGGCATTCGAGAGCCGCTGGCCGGTTTGACTCTGGGCGATTTATTGGGCACGGCTGAGAAGCGAGCCGCGCTGGCTCCTTCAGTTCCTCTACCTCGAGATCAAAGCGCGCCGGCAACTCGGCTTCGGCCTCAGCCTCAGCTCAGTAACCGTACCCTCCTGGATGTGATCCAAGAGCATGATCCGGATGCCGGGCTGTCCTTCAAGGATCTCATTGGCGACCACCACAACAGGGACAAGAACTCTTGGAAAAACTTCATAGACAGGCTCTCTCTCAAGCGCGCCGGGGCGAATTGGACCACTCGTATCCCAGCATCGGTTATCCCTATCCAGAATGGCAGCGATACTGTCAATAGTAGCGCGTCATGGGAACTTTCGTTTTCTGTGACCAACTCGGTTCGTTTCCAGCACACGGCCGAGTCCACTCAGTTGGAGGACGCGATTTCTTTCGATATGTGCGGAGGCCATTCCTCCTCGTCGAGTCCGTGTACCAGGCCGCTGATGTCTAGTCGTAGCTCAACCCGGTTGGGCCCGTCGGTTCCGATTGAGTCCAGGTCAACTCCACCCGGCGACTCAGACTTTTCCCACGCACCTCCTCCATCACAGGCTCAGGGTTTCGGACGTCAAATATCGCGGCACAATTCAACGCTCTCCCTGGCGACTCAGAGCCAGAACTCGATGCACAACAGGGACGTGGCCGATTTCACATCAACAGAAGACGGCTACGCTGAATGTGATGGTGACGAAGCCTCCCTACGGGCGCCCAGGCCCCGCCTCTCAACAATATTGGCAGAGGAGAGAGCTCTCTCAGCACGAGAAGCCGTGGCCGCACGAGAAGCGGCGGAGGCGGTGGCAGCAGCCGAGAGAGGACAAGCGGAGACGGAGGAGTCTGAGGCGGAGGAACCTCCGGCGAGGATGTCACTGATGGACTTGATGGACTGCAACATAGGGGAGGAGGAGGAAGAGGAAGAGGAAGAAGCGAAAGCGGAGGAGGGGGAGGTGGTGGCGGGCGGAGAGGGAGGGGTAGAGCATAAATGCTGCGTGTGCATGGTGAGGCATAAAGGTGCGGCGTTTATACCTTGTGGCCACACTTTTTGCAGGCTGTGTTCAAGGGAGCTTATGGTCGTTAGGGGTAACTGCCCCCTCTGCAACCGCTTCATACTGGAAATCCTCGACATTTTCTGATCCGATCTTTCTTTCTTCCCCTTTTTTCTTTCTTTTTCTCTTTAGAAAGATATGTTTACAAGTGAATAACTTCTAAGCGATTAGTCCATTAAAGGGCTCAAAACAGCCTCTAACGTGTTTCTACCACATAGCCCATCCATTAGACCCAAAATGGGACCGCACCGCATTGAACCCAGCTCCCTCACCTCTTCGAAATCCAGATTATTGGTTGAACCTCCTCCTCTCTCTCTCATCGAGGACATAGAAAATCCCTCGCCCCTCAACGCCGTGAACGTCTCTTCCATCGACGTCGCGAACTTCTTTGCCAATCGACGCCACATTCTACGGTCATTGACACCAGATTTCAAGATACCGTCGATGCCAACCTCGCAAGCTCCTATCTCCCATCTATTTGGCTCATGCGAAATGTAGGCTTGCCCCTCTCCTTTGGCGTCTCTTTACAAATTACTCTGGTTTTTGTTTTATTGGTACCTTTAATTTCTGTAAAAAAATATTCTTGAGATCAATATGTGTTCTTTCTATGGTTTATTGGCTATAGTTTATCGTCTGAAAACAAGCCACAGATCACTAATGAATTTAAAGTCCAACTGCTTGAGAAATACTATCAAACCAAAATGGAATTTTAGACGATTAGGTCCATCATGCCCATATGCTGTGGGACAAAATGCTCATCATGCAAATAGGAGAGCAGAGAACCCCTGACATATTTTCCTCTAATATGCATGAACTGGAAGATAATGCTTCAAACTAGGACCAAAGCTTGCCTTGATTTAATATTCTGTTTAAATAACATGAGCGTTAGACTGCCTGTCTGGTGCCTACCTCTGGTCCATGGATTTGCCAGCAGTTCTAACTTCTACCGCACCCATATTTCAGCCCCCCGGCCTAGGTTACCTCCTTATATTTTATCCATTCCATTAAGATCATCTATAATTTCAGAACAATCCCTATAAATTTAAATGTTACCTAAACATATTATGCCCATTTCTGTAGAAATGATCAGAAAATTCAAGAATAGACAGCATGTTCTAGATTGTCTTTTAAATTCAAGAAAATTCAAGGTAAAATGCATCTTCAAAACAAACCATGAAGGATGACGGTGGTGGCTGTGTCGGACTACCTGGCATCAGACTGGCTGGTGGTGGCCGGCTGCCTAGTGTCGACTGGCTGGTGACGACTGGTTGAGAATAACAAAGGAGCACAGCGGATAGCAACAAAAAAAGAAGGGAAGGAAAATACGTTTTATGGTATTTTAGGTAACAACATGATGTAGTCATCCTCAATATTTTTATTTTGTACAATGCTGAGATCTCAGTTTGTTATTGGGTGTTGCTATAGGCTCATAACTGTCTTAACGGCCCCAAAGCGGAACTGTTTTTATAATTATAATCCACAATTTGACAATTTTTTTTAATAAGAGGAGTCAATCACATTTAAGTGTTGCTTCAATTGGTGAACACTTTTTCGAAAATTGTATTTGCTTATCCTTATCATGTCCTTGAGATAATATGATTTGATGAACAATCAGAGTTTAAATATCTAAATCTCCTAAAAAAGTTATGCCGCTTTAATAATATAATTGATGTGTTTTTAGAGTTATTTTATTCTCTTTACCATCCACGTTACTTAAATGATAAGATTTTATTTATAAAATTTAAATTTTAAAATTGATTTTCTAAATTAAATTATGCAATATAAATATTTTATAGGTGGTATCCACCCTAGCTTACAAACAGAATTTTTTGTGTTTTTTTATCTCACAAATACGTGAGTATAAAGATTTTTTTTTTCTTTTTTTTGTTTGAGTTATAGTATACAAGAGTTTATATTATTATTGTCTATCATAATTTAAAAAATTATAAAATCCCTTTAAGTGTCCACCTTTTGTAAAATTTTTAGTATATATTGTCTTTGAGTTTTAAGAAAGTCATATTTTAATTCCTCCTTAATTTTTTATTAGTTTTTTAAAAAGAGAATTACAGAATGACAGAGACACGTTGATGACTTGTAATATCTCTACACACCAATCCATTAAAAGAAATAAAACCAGTTTTAGAAATTAAAAAGCAGTTAAAAACCCAAAAGTAAAGAAAAATAGAAAAATAACTAATAATTAAAAATAACACACTAAAAATTCTAAAATAAAAATAAAACAGTCCTATAAAAAAACTAAAACAAAATAAAGGGACATTTTTTTTTTTGTTAAAAAATGACAAATAATTTAAAAAAATAACAAACTAACAAAATTAAAAAACAAAAATAAGCAGTTTAAGTTTTTATTTTTGTTTTCACAACATTTTTCATCTTATCTCATTTCATCTAATCATTACAACTTTTTCAAATTTTCATACAAAATAAAATAAACAATTCAATTTTCTCAAAACTCAAAACAAAAATAATATTAAAAACAATATATTCTAACAATATTTTATTCAACTTTCAACTTTATCTTAACTCATCTCATCTCATATGCGAAAACAAATCTAATGTCACTTTCCTCCTTCCTTTTGGAAGGATAAAGGTCCTGACGGGATTCAATTCCATGCAGCTATGCCTCTAAACAAGTCATCAAGAGAAAGAAAACAGAAGTAAAGGTTCGAAGGATTACAGACTTGCACGTACTAAGAATTCTCATACATGGAAAAATGATTTTTTTAACCGTGAATTCCACTTGTTTTCAAAATGAATGCGCGAGACTTGCATATTCTAAAATTGTATCTATCATTACTCAAAAAAGATTACTGCAAACAGTGCATCACAATATGAATGAAGAACTTTACTTTCATGCTATCAAAAGATCAAGAAATAAAAACTCAATCCTACATAATTGGGCTGAAAGAGTTTTACTACCATAAATAGACATAGCCCAAGTACACGGGAAGTATAGAAGAGGAAATACTTACATACAGTGACTATGTAAGTATTTCCTCTTGATGACTTGCATACAGTTATAGAAAAAACTAGAAATACTCCAACACATTGACCATATTTCAATATTTCACTTCCTTTTTTTCGCCTATGTAAATACATTGACCATTTAATTTAGTTAAAACATAACAGTGGCTTGTACACAACAATGTGTTTTACCATTTAAATACAGCTATGAACAAAATACATCTTTCAAGTGTATTTAGTTATATATTGGGTAGAAACCTGTCAACAATGACAAGATGCCACCCACTCCTATACTTTTTATCAGTCTTTATATCCATAATTTCTTGGCTTTTCCATGATCTATACAAAGGGCAGAAGCCAATTGTAATGTTTTCTTCGATGAGAAGACCTCAGGGAGTTTTCTAGCAATGTAGTTAACTGGCTGCAAACCAATTAGCACGTATCTGTTGACAAACAGGGCACACACTAGGTTGCCTTACTATGTAGATTTGATCCCCAACTTCACTGTAAGAGTCCTGATTTCGGTACCATGTCCATAAGGCCCAAGTTTCATTCTTCACCTGCAACTCGAGTATTGAAACCTGTGGTCAGGTTGTAATTCTAGGGATGACTCTGATGTATGTTCATAGGAGCTCATCTATACTCTCAGGTTGAGCTAAGAAAGTGTGGAGTATGGACAAACAATTGGGGAACGACATGGTACTTCTATTACTTTATTAACACTCCATTTTGTAAGCAAAATAATTTTATAGAACTTTTTTGAACACAAACATTAATGGTCATTATACTTATCCTAGAAGTAACAATAGGTTAAACATTCGAAGCCCTTTATTGGGTGTGCAAAGTGATGAAATCTGATCCTAACTAGAAATTTGACATCTTAAATCAATATTATCATTTGCAAATAGCCGCCACTTCTCAAATTCCAAGTGTAAGTAGCATGGGTTATGCGATGGTACACGTAATTGAAGTTCAAATCCCAAACGTTTGATGTTCATAAAGCTTGTTGACAGAGAGAGAAACATTACCTCTAGGATACCATGGCCAAAGCTACTTTCTCTCAAGGCGCTGTATTCAGGTTGGCGGTCCCAACAGAACTTGCCAGCGGCTGGGCCAGATGTAAAATTTGTAGCACAAAAGCCACCAATGTATTGGTCTGGAGTAGTCAACGGGTCTGGACAGTTGCCAGGATCATCAGCATGTTTAATTGCCATCTTTTCTCGATTACCCCCATCTCCAACTGTGATATATACCGGACCACATGGATCTAAGGTGTAGTTATACACTCGATTTGACCTCTCGTAAGCATGTACCTGGTGATTACTTTTTATTTAAGTAACTTTCACTGAACTAAAAAAACAATAAATCTTAGGTAAAATTGATGGCATCAACTCATTCTTAGGTTTGCAAATGAGTTGAGCCAACAAAGCTTAGCTTTGCCCTATTCAAGCGTGGATTGTTAGACATTTATAAGCTTGAGCTCGAAATGAGCTCATTTCCAGCCTTAAAACCTGAGCATGATTTCATTCAGCTTGATATTAGCTTGTCCAGATCATGAGCAGATTAATGAGACACCATGAAATTTACAGGGAAATAATAGTCAGCCCCCCAAATGATCGAATATTGTTTTCTCTATTTTTTCAATTTTTGTTTTTAAAATTTTCTTAACTAAAAAATCAGTTATGTAGCATGATCAAACTCAGATATTATGACCACTTAAGCACATGAACCAAAAAGTACGGACTGTACTGAAATGCAGGAGCGTTGACGTTAGAAAACTGAAAGATCTTGAGCTGAATTTAAAAAGAAAAGATATATCGTGAACCTTGTTTATGAACAAGCTCACAAACAACGAGCTGTGCTTTGTGTTGCTCAAACTTGGTTGTCTGTTTAGCAAGCCTTAATATGGGACTTAAGCTTGTTTATATCTAGTAAACAAACACATATAAACAAGCTTTATAGCTGAGTTTCAAGCTCCTCATGGATGGCTTGACTATTTAAGAGACACTAGAACGTGCTGTGTTTTGTGTTGCTCAAAATTAGTTCTCCATTAAATGAGCCTTAAAATGGGACTGGAGCTTGTTAATATTTAGTAAACAAGCTGTCATGGATGGCTTGACTATTTAAGAGACACAAGAATACCAAAAAGATACAAAACGATCCCGCTAATTTCATGGCACAGTTATAAACATGTCTTATTCCTCGCATCTCTGGTACCGTTTTAGCATTTATTAACCTACATGTTACTATTTCCTATTATTAGTTTGGCAAAGATCCACCTGAATGATATTACTGTTATCCCTAGAAATGTTTGATAATAAAATATCATCCCGTCCATATTCAAATGCATGACTTTACATAAGTTATTTGTAACTGTAAAAAATGTTATAGAAGAAGAATGATCATCATCACTTACATGTCCATTTAAGACTATGTCAACACCATAAGAGTAAAGTAACTCTTCCATTGCCACCCTCATACACTCTACCTCTCTATAATGAGCTCGATAGGAACTGTACCAAGGTGGGTGCCAAGCAGCTACCAGCCATGGAGTTATTGATCTGTCAACACTAGCCAAGTCCCTCTCTAGCCACTTGTACTGATCCGCTGTCAATAGACGCAAGCCTTATTAAAAAGATGCTAGAATTGAAAAACAAAAAGGAGCTCGAAATAATTACATGCTTCACGTAGGAACAAATGATAGCCTCCAGATATTATATTATTTTGACCTACCTGACAATGTTACTCTTCAATAAACTCTCAATTCCTCCATATGTTTTTCCCTGTTCTTCAGTTTTTTTAGACCCATCTTCATCTTTACATGAGGAAAGGATATCCACATACACCCTAGACCTTAAGGCAACAACATTGTTGGCTGGAAAAGAAAATAAAAGAGAAGAAAGGCAGGATATATTACCCGATCTATTGTATGCAATATAGGCCCCAAGCATGACAAAATGTATCCCACCTACATTAAAGGAGTAATAGAGTGTGGATGAAGATCCACTTTCTTCAGATGGGAATGCAAACCGAGAACTATAAGCAGAAAATGTCTGGCTTCCAGCTTGAGCTTCTATTTCATGGTTCCCTTCAACCACCATTATTGGAACATTAGAAACTAAATTCTGCATGAACCTGAAAACAGACATTCAGTGACAGATACATAAGCAACAAAATCCTATTAAGAAAAGGTTTATAATATCCACTTCACATGCTTGCAGAAAAGGATATACAAAAAAAAGCTGGGGATTTCACCTTCCCCAGTAATCCCAACGAGGCTGATATGTCTCATGTATGGGAGTTTGAGGAAATGAGCAAGAATAACAATCAGAGCCAGTCCCATTTGTGAGATATAGATTTGCATAAGTAACATCACCAACCAATAGAACAAGATCAGGTTTATTACTAATCAAGTGACTAATGGTGGTAGTTGTATTATATGTAAGACCAAGATCTCCAACAACTGCTATTTTGTCTGGATAACTCCTCGGATGAGAAACTGGCATGGTCCTGAAGGAGTAGATTTTACTCATGGCTGGTAGAGATGGATCTCCACATCGATAATAGTATAGTGTGCTTGGTTTCAACCCTGCACGGAAAAATTAAGGACACAAACCATTCGCATCAAAAGTTTAACATGGTTAAAAAAAAAAGAAATGTAACATTTCCATTGGTTTTGCCATTGCAACCTATTTTTTCAGTCAGTTAGAAGCTCCTTCGTCAAAAGCTAATAGGCCTGGAAGACTATAAAATCCATTGATATGCCACTAATAAACTAATAGGACAAGCTTCAGAAAGACACTTCCCACTATTATTCTTCATGATCCATGAAATATCCTTCAAATATCAATTTTTTTCAGATCTCTTTTGTAATATACTAGATAAGCCAAACCCATAGTGGTAGCTCAAGAATTCAAGAAAATTAAGCTACAAAGTACCCTTCAGATAAATGAAACAATCTATTCAATTCCAATGATTTCCTACTTCATATTTTTAACAGGCATATAGGATCAAATCATCTAAGTACAATTTCCATATCATTTCCTGCTTTCAGTTATAATTAAAAGTGTCATCCATATGCAATTAAAGAAACAATAAATCTTGTTTTCGTTAAGAAAGATCTCTAGCATTATTGAAACGGAATGTTGTGATTATTAGAAAAGGCTAAACAACATCTTTTATCCCTAACATATAGACTAGATTCTAGTTTGATTCCTGGATTTAAAAAACTTTCAATTTCGTTCCTTTTTTTTTTTTTTTTTCTCTCTTTTAAACTTGAGCCTATCATCCTTCCATCCAAATTAACGTGATGCCTTTACATAAATTGACAGTGTGGCTTGCCTCAATTTTCAACACGTCATTAGTTTTTTTCAGGGCAATACCAATTTGGATTGAAGGACTACATGCTCACAATTGAAAATTTAAAATCGAAATTACTGAATAAAAAAATTAAGAATGAAATTGAAACCTTTTAAAGTTCAAGAATTGAAAACAAATCCATATTTAGGAACCAGAAGTATAGTTTACCATAGAGGAAACTGAAGAAATAATATTTTCATTTTATGATAACAAGTCCAGAGTTCAGTGTGTTAAGATTTGATTTCACAGTTGAGGTTAGGGCAGTTGCCGACTTTGTTAGATTAGGTCTTAAATATAAAAACTTTTTGTTGTACCACCGCTTGATGAAAAAAGCAATGACTAAGTAGAATATTATAAATAAATAAAAAGGCACTTTTATGTTTGCAAGCTAAATGTTTCTTCATTGTTTTTATGATCATATGCCGCAGGGATGTCTACAGAAAAGATTTGCCCTCTCTAACATAGGCAGTCACATTCACTTTGGAATTGACCAACAAAAAGGTAACACCGGCTTTCCTCATTTCTGGAGAAGGTCATGAAACATTCATGTGTTGAGAAATTTGAATTAAAGATATCATGCCTAGATCTTTTTCATCGATCCCTTTTTATAACTTATTTTTAAGAGAATAACTTAACCGTCTAGGCAATTAACAAGGTAAGAGAACAAACACAGAATAAAAAACTACTGGAATAATACGCCACAAGATGTAAAAACTTCTTTGGAGGTGTTATCTTGGCCATTAATCCACTAACAATGCAAATGAGCCACCAAGGAACAGACGATACTGACTTAATTAAAAAATCTAACGATCACCCACCATTATTTTGATCTATCAACATTATGTCCTACATTGGGAACATTATCTTTTTTCTCGGAATTTATGGAAAAAAAATCATGTTAAACATCCCTAAGAAGTGAAGAAGATGATTTAAAGCTTTTCTTTCACTCTGTTGCAATCCCTAGCAAAAGAAAAGAACTTATTTACTCAATAAAAGAGAGTTAAAAACTTTAAAAAGGAAAACATATAATATTCTTCGTAATTATGTGTCTTGGAGCTTCTTGACCATATAAAAAGTGCTTTATTGGAATTAAGCACCACTGTTATGTTTCCACAAATAAACAGAAACAATCCAAGTTATTTCAGTGAAACTGATATTAAACCTGTGAGACGAACATGATGGATGATTCCAGAGGTGTAATTTTGGAGACCTTCAAAAGGATAAAGCTGACTGTAAACCAGAGAATATCCTGTGGCTTCATGTATCAGTGGATATCTTAAGTTTCCATAACGAACAACACTCAAGACAGTTTTAGGGTCTAACGGCTTTATGTTGTAACCGATTTGTGATTCACCTGCAAAATCCCAAGTCAATTCACTTAAGTGAATAAAAAGATTGCAAATGAGGTGCCCACTGGAATTTACAATAAAGTTCCAGACGATGAAACAGCTCATGTTAAAGATAAAACTAAAGGATGATTTTAGAGATTAAACAGCTAGTAATTCCAGAATTATAGAGATTAAACAGCTAGATTACATACTTCACTCCCGACCATCCTAGAGACGTTATTTTCTCTCTACCAAAGGACCCAACCATCCAAGCCTCTCCGCCCAGAGGGGGATGGAGCTTCGGCTCCTCCCTCCCCCTGTTTGGCCTATGCTGGAACTGTCCATAGATTTATTTTATTTTATTTTATTTTATTTTTTTCTTTCGGTTTTCTTTAGTTTTCCATCCATAGCACCAAGATGTGCCGGTCGGTTGCCACTGGCCTCCTACAACTGCCACGCACCCCACCATCAAATTCTTCAGCCGCCAATATGTCGGGCGGTAGAAGAAAATCGACCAAAAGAATGGCGTGTACGTCTCACGTGCGGCTCACACCACACGTGAGTCTCACACACCGCCGAGCCACGGGGAGTCTGACACCGCCACGCGGGCACCATCGGGACTAGTGACTTCGAATCTCTTTGATCCGACCTTTACCTTCTTTCCAATAGTGGCGTGTGAGCTACACGCGCCTCCACAGCCAGTGATGGTTGTTTGCCGGTGAATTGACCCATCTTTCTGTTGCTATTTTCCTATATTTCAGCTTTCCCTAACCAAGGAACAAGATGAAGTGGTCGTGAAAGTCTCCTTTAGCCAGTCCAGACCAGCAAAATGCAGGACACAACAATCCACTGTGACTTGT
>QEOT01004158.1:0-28263 GCA_003123785.1 Pterocarya stenoptera
ATGTTAGTGGAAGTCTGTTATTAACTGAAAATCGGGTTGTTATTAACTGAAAATCGGCCTTAGAAGCGGTTCTCTTATTATTTTTATACCATATATTAATATGTAATTTATTATTTTATTTAAATATATAAATATATATTTAAATAAAAGAGTAAAAATGATAAATTACGTATATAATATAAGGTTGCCCTCGTCATAGCTTTACCTTAGCGAATAGTCCATACGTGGAAAGCGGTTCTTTCTCATTCTTCACCCGTTCATCTCGTCCATAGCTACTAATTAATAACACCCTAGTCCCTGTCCTCAATAATATATATATTTTTTAATGAAGCGGTTCGGAACGTGCATATAAAGAGCAGTCTGTCCGAGTAAAATAATAACCAAACCTAATCTCACCCACCCTTGGGGGTCAAATTAGACAAATTTCAAATTTCACAGGAATTGTTCAGAGGAGTCGTTTATTTCTCCAGAGTGCCGGTTTCTTTCTTTCCTAACCGGTTTGGGGGATTATCTCATTTTTCTCTGACGTGGTCGCTCCCTGTCAAGTTTATCCTCCCTGCTATTCTGGGTCCTTCAAGTTCTCATTTTGCGCTCGCGACCACGGGGGCATTCCTATATATCCTCCCCATTCCAACTATCTCTTTGAATAATTTCCTCTTCTTTCTTTCAGGTAATGTTCATTCTCTCTCTCTCTCTCTAGATTTTGATATCAGATCCACCGACATTTGTTCGCCTGATTCAGATGCTTCTTTTACTTTTTTTTCTTAATATTTACTAAAGGATCGGATTGATTTACTCTTCATTGCAATATTCTTTTTTTTTTTCAAATAATGTACTTGTTTGCTTGTTGTCGCTAATACCAGTTGTTCTGACCAAGATTTATCACTAAGGTTGTATCTTCTGTTTGTTTGTTTTTTTTTGTAAGTAATTGAAAGATGTTTTTTCCCGGGCGCGGGGGGTGAATAAATTTTGTGGTTGTCTTGCTTCCAATGCCAAACATGTTATAATTGCTCTCTCATTTGCTGTTAATGAGCTAAGAGTTGCACGCATGTGCAAAAACATACACGAAGGATTTTTCCCTGCGCTCTCCCAGGATGGATTTCAATTTTTGAGGTCTGTCTTTCACGTGATTTATCATTACTTTCCATCTTAGCAATCACTTGCATGCACTTATGTTGTTGTACAAGCTTTAATTCCTCGAACTTATGGTTTGCTTCACTTTGTCATACGGTAGTCAATTGATTCGCTTATGATCTGGTTATATTAATCTTTCTTTCTTTTTTTAATTTCTGGGTAGTTATATGAGATCTGATCTGGGTTGTGCTCCTTTCAACTGAAAAACAAAAATTCATCAATTCAATGAAGCCTGCTCAGTGCTACAGTCGTGTAGATCTTTCGTCTTTGTAATTTCACACTCCTCTTCTTGGTCAATATCTTGGTGGGAGGCTGGCTGGACTTTCTTTGGATTTAAGCGTGCAGAATTCTCTTGAAAGAATAAGTCTTGATTGTTTATTTATGTCCATTTCTTTTGTCTACCAATTTAAATAAATTAATACATTTTTTTTTTTGGGCATTGGTACGTGACGTTTAAAATCTAACGCATGACGCTGGATTTTCTTTTTTTGTTTGTTTGCAATTATGGTGTTCTCAGCAACTTATCGGCCCTTGCAGGCCCCGTGATTTGAAAAGGATGGTTGTTTAGTTTTGCATTTATGATGCTTTGGAGAATATCAGCTGTAGCTGTTTCATTGCTTTGTTTATGCTCTTAAACTTAAGTATTTGGTGATGTTTGAATCGAATTCCTTTCATATGCTTAGGTTGTCCTGCACTTGGATCAAATGGAAATTACAGGGGGTTAAGACTTTCTAATTTTTATGGCCTTGACTGGTATGAGCTTTCCATCTTCTTTAATTCTGATTTTGAGATTAAACATTGGTTTTATTATTATTGTGTTTGCTGTTGTTTTTAATTTTTACATTTCATTCTAAAGACCAGGTTGCATTAACTTTATTCTTTAATATGTAGATATTTGGGCAATGTGTGGAGAAAGAGACAGCGTTTGTTTAGAAAGTATTCTGCGTAGAAGAACTGGACCAAACCACAGTAAGAACAAAACTTCTGGCATGGAATTTGAATCAGACTGGACGAAACACAGAAAATCCTCAGCATTTGCAGCTCAGGTGATTCGATCAGCAACATCTTTTATGCCTTGGTCTTGCAGAATCCCTATGGGTGAAGGATATCACGAATTTCTTTAGTTAACATCTGCCATTCAAATCTATTGAGGCGTTCTTCGGGTGATATAGTTGATCAATAACAAGAACCATCTATATCTTTCAAGATTCAAATAGCTGTTCAATTCAGACTATGCCGGTGTTCTTGAGTGGAAAGAAGAGAACAAAAGTGAATATGTGTCTTTCCAATTCTGTCAAGCAAAATATTCCCACTTGTTTGAAATGCCATTCACAGTTATCTTCTCAGGCTGTCGACGATCTAGACAGTGCCATTCTACCTGGGCTGCCTGATGATGTGGCAAAGTATTGCCTTGCTCTTGTTCCTCGTTCCAACTTCCCAGCTATGGGTGGTGTCTCCAAAAGGTGGAGGTCATTTATTCAAAGTAAAGAATTCATTACCGAGCGGAAATTAGCTGGGATGCTTGAGGAATGGCTCTATGTCTTAATTATGGATTCTGGAGGTAAGGAAAGCCACTGGGAGGTTCTGGATTGTATGGGCCAGAAACACCGGCTTCTTCCACCTATGCCTGGTCCCGTGAAAGCTGGGTTTGGGTTGGTGGTTCTTAATGGCAAGCTTCTTGTCATGGCTGGCTTTTCTGTGATTGATGGGACTCGTTCTGCCTCTGCAGATGTTTACCAATATGATTCCTGTCTCAACAGGTTTGTTTTTTGTTGCATTTTTTGAAGCCTGGAACTCTCTTGCTTTACAGGATATCTAAACTAGTTAGGCTATAGATTCAGACCAGTTTTCAAACTTAACTAAAAGTCTGTTGTGATTTATGCTGGTTAGGAAATCTAATCTCTATTGTGGAGTTTTTTTAGCACATTTTTTTAATTATCATAGACAATGAACTTTTAATTAAAGCATCCTAAACTTGGTGATGCCAGTGGCCCACTAAAAGAGTTAATTTTGTTTTGTTTTGTTTTTTTTTTTTTTTTTGAACTTTAATTTAAATGAAAGAAAATTATGTTGTTTGTATTATATAGGATGGTATCATCATTTTACCATCCAATTCAACACCTCAATTTGACTCATAGGGTCTCATAACAAAAGGTTTTGGAGGTTAAATTTTCACGTGTCATAATTGTAGGTGTGTCTGAGAATAGAGTGGTAGTTTGAGGGATTATTATTATTACTTCATAATTTACCCTATTTAATAACATTGCTGCCCGTCAACATGAAGAAATTCACTTGAAATTACAAGTCGGATTACATCACCTCAGTGTTCTGTAAAGCAGATTCGCTGCAGAGGTCCTTGCTCTATCCACAATATCATTTAATGGGTTAACATTGCTCCTGGAACATGCCATATTGTTCCTAGCCACAAATGACTGTTTTTTATTATAACCTTCCTTTCACTGTAGCAGTAAGTAGTATAGATGTCATGGACACCCCAGTTGCAATATCCTGTTCCGAGTTAATGTTTCAGATGAATTATCTGGGCATATTTCAACTTTGCACAGGTCAATTTGCTTCAGTTCCGGTATAGAATGGGACTTATCCCTGTTGGTTCCATCTTTTATGCCCATACTGAGTGTTGCAGAAGCAAACAAAACACTTTCAGTTGATTTGGTTTCCATCCATAAAATGTCAATTGAGGTGATGAAGTTGGGTTTTTTGATGCTGTGTACCAAGTTGCATCTTATTTATGCTGATTGTTGGGGTTTTGTTTTTCTACTTATAAATAAAAAGAAAAAGATTGTTGGGGTTTTCCATTTTGTTTTAGGTCTCCAATTGGGTTTTTAACATCTGAACCATAATTTCAACGTCCATAAATGATCTTTGGTTTTTAGTTAGGGAATCCCAAAGGCTGAGCTTTTATAAGAGTCCCACTCTTTTCTTTACTTTTTTTTTTTTTTTTTAACCGTCTCTTTTGCTAGCTTCTTGACATATTTTTTTTGTAATGGCAGTTGGNCTGGTGTGAAATGAAGAACGGTTGTGTCATGGTCACGGCTCATGCCATGCTGGGAAAGAATCTCTTTTGTATGGAGTGGAAGAACCAGCGCAAGCTAGCAATATTCACTCCAGAGGACAATTCATGGAAGATGGTACCAGTTCCATTGACAGGGAGCTCATGTATTGGCTTTCGTTTTGGAATGCTGGGTGGTAAATTGTTGCTATTCTCTGTCCATGAGGAGCCTGGATACCGTACTCTGTTGTATGATCCAAATGCAGCCCCAGGCTGTGAGTGGCAGACTTCTGATATAAAGCCGTCTGGTTTATGCTTGTGCAGTGTGACGATCAAGGCTTAAACGACGTCCTTGAAAGCTGAGGATCTTCTCAAATAGTCTTGACTCTTGAATGTGTCTGAATATTTTGCTGGGTCTTTCGGCGTTGACTAATGAACGATTGCCCGTTTCTTTTCTCGAGTTGTTAGTTGGGTGTTAATGTTATATTACCGATTGCACTCATTGGGTTTCCGTTTAATTTTGTCATGTATTCTTGTCGGGTTGTGGGTGCTAATTTTTATTGTTTTAGAACATTTCTTGTCTCTGTTTTAATGCATTTGTTGTCTGGTCGGACTATTCTTTGGACTTTGAGGGGCGTTTTTCATTTCTTAATGCGACGTAAAATATTAGAAATTTATTTGTTATTTTTCATTGATTTGTTAATCATATGTTGTCACGTTAAGGTATGATTAAAATTATAATAATTATTAATTAAAGTGATAGTGAATAGTATTTTTCATTATTTTGCAAAGTTTTCGGGAACAAATTTTATTGGCATATACTGTAAAGAGTATTGCTATGCATCATCCTACACACCACACCAATGTGTTTTTTATTTTTTTCAATTTATTTATTTATTTTACTCTTATTGAAACATTTATATTTTTTTATTCTTCATCCATATAATACACATTTAATAAGAGAAACAAATTAAAAAATAAATAAAAAAAGCTATGGTGTGTGGTGTATAGGATGATGCAAAGATTAATTCTACTGTAAATTAGGCCTGGGTAGAAAAAACGCAGACCCTGCCGTCCGAATGACCCCACCCAGCCCGGCCTGACCTATAAAATGTGGGTTACTGTATTTTCGGGTTGAATACGTCAAATGCCGGTTTAACTCGTAAAGTCACGCAAATGAAGCTCTAGCCTTCCCATTCTCTTCCTCATTTCCTGTTGCCTCCATCCCTTTGTTTGTCAATCCATTTCTTTCCCCAAGGCCCAAGCAATATGTTCTTCCTCCTGAGGTTGGTGCTGTGGTTCCTAAGTGTTAGAAGAAAGGTCAGCAGTCAGCCGCCTGTCAAGGCCAAGGCTTCAAGCCCTACGATCCCTCTTTGCTTCAACCTCAAGGCCGGGGCAGGACCGACGTTGTTGGCCGTTGACGAAGGAGCAATTGCGAGGCTGTTTTGAATCAAGTTCCCAAGTGACTCTGTTTGTAAGGTGTCAAACCAGAAAACAATGAAACTCAAGAGAATTATCACAGTAATCTTACTCACTCACACAAACGGAATGTAAAATCAAGAACTACTCTTATTGATTCTTGCCAAGGGTTTTCGAGGAACCCTAACCTTCTTACAAGAAAATGAAGAACTAATATCAAGGATGTTCAATACCTACTTTGGTCATTACAATGCTATTTATAGAAAGAAGAAGAAATAAACGTAGTCGTAATGAGCCTATCACTTCCAGGCAATTATTTCTGTTACAATCAATACGCACCGTTTCACTTAAGTGTACATCAGTTATTTCTATTACAATTGCTACACACCGTTTTGTTCACTTTTTTCAGTAGTTATTTCTGTTACAATTGCTACTCACTGTTTTGTTCACTTTTTTCCTTTTGATACCAACTTTCCTTCCTATACCAGCTTTCACGACAGTGCATCCTTCTGCACCTTACATTCTCCACCGCTTTAAGGACCTTGTCCACAAGGCCCTAACATTTCCCCCGTTCTCAAAGGACCTTGCCCACAAGGTGTGGATATAGGTTCCTCAGTTTCCACAAAATTTTTCAAGAACTATCTTCAATTGGAGCACCAACCCACTTGACTAACACCTCGGTTGCAGCTTGACTACTTACTTTTTTCATCCTCTTCTCAAGGATTACTTCAGGCTTAAGTTGTACTCTCCCTTGGACATCAACTGGAGGAAGGACTGGCAAAGGTGAAACACCCTGGCCCAATTTCTTTTTGGGGCAAGAAACATGGAAGACAAGATGAATCCTAGATGAACTAGGCAAGTCTAATCTGTATGCCACAGAACCAATCCGTTCCAGCACCTGAAATGGACCAAAAAATCTTGGAAACAGTTGTAAATTGTGCCTTAAAGCCATTGTCTTTTGCCTATAGGGTTGAAGTCTTAAGAAAACCCAATCCCCTATCTGAAATTCCCTCCCAGTTCTCTTGGTAACAGCAAAGAATTTCATTCTATGCTGAGCTTTTTGGATGTTTCCTTTTAGCAAGGATAAGAGCTCATCTATGGATATCAATTGTTGGTCTATTGTTGCATTAGAAGTTGTTCCAGGCACATAAGTCAGCAGCTTAGGAGGAGCATACCCATATAGTGCTTCAAAACGAGACAATTCCAATTGAAGAATGGGGTGTTGTATTGTAGAACCATTCTACCATAGACAACTAATTACTCCATTCCTTGGGCTTGTCACTAGCATAGCATCTCAAGTATTCTTCTACATTCTTGTTTAAGTTCTTAGTTTGCCCATCAGATTGTGGGTGATAGGCTGAGCTATAATGAAGTAAGACCCCTTGTAGTTTAAACATTTCTCTCCAAAATGAACTCGTGAACAATGAGTCCCTGTCAGACATAATAGATTTAGGCATTCCATGAAATTTGAACGCCCTTGAGAAGAAAATCTGAGCCATTTTAGCTGCTGTAAATGGATAAGATAAGGAAAAGAAGTGAGCAAATTTAGTTAATCTATCAATCACAGGCAGAATGACAGAAAACCCATTAGAATGAGGGAGGCCTTCAACAAAGTCCATGACTATATCCAACCAAAGAGAATGAAGAATTGATAATGGTTGTAAAAGACCTGCAGGCTTCACTGTTTCATGTTTGGTAGTTTGACAAATGACATATTCCCTTACTAAAGTTCGAATATCAGCCTTCATCCCTTGCCAATAAAACTCTCTTCTAGCCTTTTGGAAAGTCTTTTTATAGCCCACATACCTAGCTTGAGGATTGTTATTAAGATAATCAAGAATCTTCATCTTAAAGGAAGAATCAGGAACCAGTACTAGTTTTTCCTTTTTCAATAACAAGCCTTGTTGCAAGCTATAATTTTTAGGGCCCAACAACCCAGATTTGAGTTTTATTACAATTTCATCTAACTCACTGGATAGTTTATAACTATCTTTTAATTCCTGAATCCATAAAGGAGTAGAAAAAGTGATTAAAGCCAGCACAACACAATCCTCTTCATTCTTTCTTGATAACCCATCAGCAACTACATTTTCTTTGCCTCTTTTGTATTCAATGGTAAAGTCGTATCCCAGCAACTTGGATAACACTTTTGTTGGAATTTAGTACCAACTCTTTGCTCAAGTAGATGTTTTAAGACTTGTTAATCTGTTTTAACCTTAAAAGATTGCCCTAACAGATAAGGTCTCCACTTAGAGACTGCAGAAACAAGAGCTAAAAGCTCATTTTCATATGTGGAGAACAACAATGCCTTTCCTTTTAGACCTTTGCTATAAAAAGCAATATGTTGTCCTTCTTGCATAAGGACTGCTCCAAGACCAATGCCTGAGGCATCACATTCAATTGTGAAGCCTTTTGTAAAGTCAGGTAGCCTCAAAACAGGAGGCTCAGTCACTGCCTCCTTCAAGTTCTGGAATGCTCTAGTTGTAGGCTTTGACCAGTGGAATGCATTTTTCTTAAGCAAGTCTGTTAAAGGTGCTGCAATGGTACCATAGTTCCTTATGAACTTCCTATAATATCCAGTAAGACCCAGGAAGCCTCCCAAAGCTTTTAAGGAACTAGGTATGGGCCAATCAAGCATAGCTGCCAACTTAGAAGGATCTGCTCTCACGCCTCTTTCAGAAATTAAGTGGCCTAAGTAATCAATTTCTTGTAAGCCAAATTTACATTTAGACCTCTTTGCAAACAAGGTATGCTGCCTTAACACCCCCAACACTACCCTTAAATGCTCCAAATGATCAGCTAAGGAAGAACTGTACACAAGAATATGATAAAAAAACACCAAAACAAACTTTATTAGAAAATGTTTAAATATGTCATTCATTAAATCTTGGAAAGTTGCAGGTGCATTAGTAAGTCCAAAATACATTACTAAAAACTCATAATGGCCCCCATGAGTTCGAAAAGCTATTTTTTCAATATCTCCCTCCTCGACTCTAATCTGGTGGTACCTAGATCTAAAATCCAGCTTTGAAAACATATTTGTTCCAAACAATTCATCAAGTAGCTCATCAATAATAGGTATTGAAAACTTGTCCTTGATGGTTACTTGATTAAGTGCACGGTAATCAATGCACATTCTCCATGATCCATCTGCATTTTTGACCAAAAGAACAGGTGAAGAGAAAGGGCTTTGACTAGTCCTCACTACACCAAATTTGAGCAAATCTTTGACAATGTTTTCTATTTCGACTTTCTGGTAATGTGGATACCTATAGGGCCTCATTGAGACTAGTGTAGTATTATCTTGCAAGAGAATTTGATGATCAAAACTTCTCTTAGGTGGTAAACCAATTGGCTCAGCAAGCACATATGCAAACTCATATACTACTGCAGCAACTTCTTCCAGGCAAGAGTTCTTTCCTTGGTTAGATTCTTGTGCCAACAATTATAAAAACCACCATTGTTGGTTAACTAAAGAAGATTTAAAACAACCCATCCCTTGACACATCTTCAATTGGGCATCCAATACCCCATTTAGCTTCATTTCAGACTGCCCCACAGAAAAAGCCATCGACATGGCTGAGAAATCCCAAATAATGGGGCCCAAGGCTTTAAGCCACTGAACTCCAAGAACCACATCACAATCTCCTAATTCAAGAACATGAAATGGAATGAGAAACTTAGAACCTTGAATTTTAAGGGCATCTTCACACTTTCCCTAACTGAAAAGAGAATTTCCATCAGCAACTCCAACCTACAATCTAGTATTGATATCAACTTTCAAGTTAGCTGCCTAAACAACAAGAGGGTCAAGAAAGTTATGAGTGGATCCAGAGTCTACCAATATCTCCACAGAAGTATCACCAATTTTCCCTAACAACTTCACAGAATTGCTGTTAATGCATCCAGACAATGCATGTATTGAAATTTCCATTCTCCCTTCATTCTTTTCACTACTTTCTAGCAATACTTTTTCTTGGTCACTAGATTCTGAACGCACAAAATCCTCTTGCTCGTCCGCATGTATCAAATACACTCTAGGTTTTTTACAAACATGAGCTAGATTCCATTTTTCTTCACAATGGTAACATAGACATTTTTTCCTTTTTTTCATCCATCTGTGTAGAAAACACCCTCTTGACTGGTCCAACAAACCTCTGACCACGAGGTGCCTCAGATTGTGTTTTATCAAAATTATTATTCATGAATCTAGTGGATTTCCTGGAGGCCAAGACATATTCCTATTGGATCTTAGCTAATCCAAATGCAATATTAAGATTAATAGGATCAAGCATTCTGATTGAAAGCCTAATCTCATATTTCAACCCACTAAAAAATATACTCAACTTGTGCCTCTCGGACAGGCCTTTAAGTCTATTGGATAAAATCTCAAATTGGTCCTTATAATTGTTCACAGAATTGGTTTGCTTGAGGCAATTTAAAGCCTCCATAGGATCATCATAAGCAGTGGGACCAAAACAAACATTTACTACTTTAATGAAGGTATCCCAACATCTAAAAATTCCCCCATTCAAAGCATCTTGATACCAAATTAAAGTCTGACCTTCCATGTGATAATCTATTATCACATACCTTTCTCGCAAAGGAGTTTGATGGAAGTAAAAAAACTAAGTGGCTTTAAACACCCATGCTGATGGCTCAGTACCATCAAAATGAGGTAAATTAAACCTCATTCCTCTAGGTAAAACTAATTTTTCCCTTCATGATCCCTCCCACTATTGTCTTGTACATCATGATTATTAACAACTGTTCGAGCCTCTACAACAGACGTAAGGATTTTAGAAATTCAATCTAACCTGTCAGCCAGGCTATGAAGTGCACTGTTGTGATCATCCAATTGCCTTTGAACAGCTTCTTGATGCTTGCCCTCGCCCTGGGACTTGAGAGCCCCCTTGTACCTTCAGCCATCAGAGTAACCTTCAAGAGAGGATTGCCAATTTGATACCAACTTATAAGGTGCCAAACCAGAGAACATTGGAACTCAAGAGAATTATCACAGTAACCTTACTCACTCACACAAACGGAATGTAAAATCAAGAACCACTCTTATTGATTCTTGCCAAGGGTTTTCGAGAAACCCTAACCTCCTTACAAGAAAATGAAGAACTAATATCAAGAATGTTCAATATCTACTCTGGTTAGTACAATGCTATTTATAAAACGAAGAAGAAATAAACATCGTCGTAATGAGTCTATTCTGCACTTCCAGGCAGTTATTTCTGTTACAGTCAATACGCACCATTTCACTTAAGTGTACAACAGTTATTTCTGTTACAATTGCTAAGCACCGTTTTGTTCACTTATTTCAGCAGTTATTTCTGTTACAATTGCTACGCACCATTTTGTTCACTTATTTCCTTTCGATGCCAACTTTTCTTCCTATACCAGCTTCCATGACAGTGCATCCTTCTGCACCTTACACCGTCTTCGCTCTCTACTCCCCCTTCGTCTTTTGCTTGGCCTCTGGTGACCTAAACTCCAACACTTTTCTCCATTTTGTCTCCCAAGACGTCCACTTTCTCAAAATCTTCGCTTTCCATTTTGTCTCCCAAGAGGTTTAAATTGCACGATACTCTTGTTAATCTGTGCCACAGGTGCGCATACACCACCTCATCTCTCAAATCCAACAATGCCGGATGACGAGGTATGAAAGAAAAGCTAAAAAGTCCCAATGCCCATATGCTCATGCCACATCACTATTCATCCACTCCTAACATTTTCTTGATGTAATGTTTAAAATTAGAAGAATTACATAAACTTTCTCAAAGCCTTCGCTTTCCATTTTGTCTCCCAATAGGCTTAATTTACTTTACTAAATAAACATATTTTTCTGTCTCCATTTCTTTCTTTCTACATTATCTTTTTAAGTTAGATTTATTTAGAATATTGAAGAAGCAGAACACTCTAACAATGTTAGATTTATTTAGAATATTGAAGAAGCAGAACACTCTAACAATGTTGAAGCAGGCAGTGTTGATTAATGTTGAAGCAGAACTCTCGTAAGATTTCTGATTCTACCATCTTTGAAAAATAAGAACAAGTTTTTTTTTTTTTTTTAAAATGTTGATCAGACTCGACTTTTGAATAGGGTCGGACCAATTTTCTGGTTTGTGGGTCGGGTCGGGTCTCAAACACTGTACGGTTTGGTCGGGTTGCAGGCGAGTGCATATCCCATCACCTCTATTGCATCAATTCTTCTACATGCAGGGAAGTTCACGCAGGGAATGCGCACGAACTCCCTCTCATTTCCATGTCAATTAAAAAAAAAAATACTGCATTTTGTCATTTCCTTGCGCCATTCACGTAGAAGGCTGCCTGTTTTATACACTGCAACCCATTTCAAGATTTTCTTGTCCTTGCCCTGTATTACCCCTCACATTCTCCCTCACCTAGACACTCGCATCTCCCCTCCTCCTATTCTCCTTCCCATTCTCACCCATCTCTCTCGCATTGACAACCNCGCAGGGAATGCGCACGAACTCCCTCTCATTTCCATGTCAATTAAAAAAAAAAAATACTGCATTTTGTCATTTCCTTGCGCCATTCACGTAGAAGGCTGCCTGTTTTATACACTGCAACCCATTTCAAGATTTTCTTATCCTTGCCCTGTATTACCCCTCACATTCTCCCTCACCTAGACACTCGCATCTCCCCTCCTCCTATTCTCCTTCCCATTCTCACCCATCTCTCTCGCATTGACAACCCATTCCAAAACCTTCGATTGGAAAGCCCAACTCCCACTTTTTTCCCCTTTCCTCTCAGTTTTGTTTGAACAAGGGAACGACTTTTATTAGTTTATTGCTGCTTTTCCAGGCTTTAAAAAGATTTTGCACTAGGCTGTGGGCGACCAAGCAAGAAAAGAAAATAAAGGTAGGGCCCCATTCAAATGGTTGATTATATGGTAATGATCATTGTTAACCGTCTATTCACATTCACGTAATAGCTTTGCATGTCAATGTTTTAAGTTGGTGTAGTTTGATTATCTTTATGTAAAAATCAAAATCCCAAATAAAAATCTCTGTTTTTTTTTTCTTTATTGCTAAATTCATTCAGGTGATGGTCCTTTGTCCCAACAACTACACAACTGCAGTTGATGCATAATCAAGGCTCTTAATCATTTGTTTGAAAACCAAAACAAATCTGAATGATTAGTAGCTTTATGTTTGAGAAAAGTAAAGCCTAAGGAACCCCTAATTTTTCTGTGCGAGAACACCACCATCTTGTTTGTGTACTTGCTCACTTCTCTTCCTTTGGGCGTTAGCTTGACGATTGAAACATTGCTTTCTTTCCCAGAGTATGAGAGAGAGAGAGAGAGAGAGAGAGAGAGAGAGAGAGAGAGAGAGAGAGAGAGATTGATGAAAAACCTTGTTTGTGGCCATCGAACGTTTCCTCTTCAGAGATGGTGGAGGTTACGGTTTCTGGGTTCAGAAATCATCTCGAGTCTTGGCTGCCGCTTCGAAGATGGAGGAGAGTGAGAATGGAGGAGGGAGATCGGAGGTCTGTCGGGTCTGGGAATGCTTCAAAAATAGAAAATAAAGATGGAGGAGGGGAGATAGAGGAGGGAATCCAAATGTTTGGGTTCGTGCAAAATGCACCGTATTATTTTCCACGTAGACGTTCGTGCACAATCCCAGCACCAAATATCCTGCCTCTATCATTTTTTTAGAGTAATGCTACTTATCATCCCATGATGTGGTATTAGATGATTGGAGATAATTTATTATATTTTATTTGTGAACCTATCATCTAATGTCACATCATGGGATGATGGGAGGATGATAAAAGTTGGGATGATGAATAGAGTTTTCTTATTGCATTTCTTCTTCTTCATAAAATTTCTAGAGCTAGTGTGTTCTCATGCTTTTATTCAAGAATGTCCCGTGACTTCAAAGGTTGTCTAGATTACCGTTAATTTTTTTTTAATCAAGATTACCGTTAATTTATTTAGTCACATATGAATGGAGGTATCCAATTAGAAATTAAAAAATAGTTAAAAATTCATATATATAATCCCTTTATTTGAATGCCCTTTCTATGGCGCCCTCTGCTTACGGAGATCCCATAATTTTCCAATTTCCCAATCTTTCCACTACCCAAACAAGAACAGCAATGTTCAGAACTCAAGCTTCCTCCTCCGCTTTCGGCACTCCGTCTTCGACCCCTCCCTGCATTTGGTACTGCGTCTTCGACCCCAGCGTTTGCTACTCCGACTTCGGCCCCGGCGTTCGGGACACCAACGACGCCGTCTTTTGCCACCGGACTCGGCTCCTCTCTCTTCGCCGCACCATTCTCTTCTCAGCCTCAACAGCAACAGCAGCTACAGACTCCGTTGTTTCAGAAACCAGCTTCTACGGGTTTCGGCTTCCAAACGACACCATTCGCTAAGCCGCAGCCCTCTACTTTCCCCAATGCGCAATTGACTACTCTGATGGCTCCCGTGGCCCCCCTTCCCTTTTCTCTCTCCGATCGTGATGTTCAAGTAGGACTTATTTTCTTTTGGAAAACCCTAACCCTGGACCTTTTTTTTTTTTCGCTTAATTTGCAGTTGTTGACTTTTCCCCACGTATTTTTAGGCAATTGCTGATGCCTACGAGGACGAGCCCTAAATATGCTTTTAAGGTCTGTTCATCTTTTGAGTTTTCTCTGTTTAGATTTTCAAATGCATTAGTTCCCGCTCGTGACGGAAAAGGTCTGCTTGTTTCCTGAGAAAATAAGGAAAATCTTAAAGAGAAGCATGATTTTGGAAAACTTGTTGGTGATCGTTTTTTGCTTATACTCGTCGAGTGAAATATGTTGATTCCAGTTAATTTCCATGCCATTTCTGAGCAAAGGAATAGAGAAATAGGATATCGGAGTTTATGCTATGTGTTTATAGTTTTGCAGCATTTGTTGTTCAGCGTAACGGATCCACAGTTTAGGGTGAAGCCTGCTGGTGTATCAGATGTGAGTCTTTTTCTTTCAATATTCTTTTAATTCCTTTTATTTGGTATGTGTGCTGTGAACTTCAAATGTTTCTTCTATATGTATGTTTCGGCTAAGTTTGCATTGCCAGACTATGTGGGCAGAGGCTATAGGGAAGCTGGAGGGTTTGGACAGCTGACAGGGACCGCCTGTGGCCCCAGCTAGTTCAGGGGTTTAAGGATCTTTCACAACGACTTAAGGTAATATCTGTTAATTTGAAGAATAAAACTACTCTATTATGAGTCATCCTTTTAGAAGTCTGAATAAAAAATAGTGTGATAATTCAATGAGGATTTGAATAAAAGAAAAATGATGCGTAGATTTTTTCAAATCCAGAAAAAAAGGAATTTGAAAAAAACCAAAAAAAGAAGAAGTACAAATCCAGCGTCCTGCAAATGTTAGGGCATGACTGGCCAGTGTAACATTTTAATTCTGGCTTAATGCAGCTCCAAGATGAAGTCCTTGTTTCAGATGCTGAGAGATTGCTAATCGCCCAAAGTAGTGTGAAGATGGTACTCTCTCTCTCTCTCTCTCTCTCTCTCTCTCTCTCATCCTACGTATATTGGAAATTTACATATTGAACAACATCTGCAGCTTCAAAGACATTTTCAAGCTGACACTCTTCCACGGATTGAAAGAATGAGACAGAAGGAACAAGGTCTTCAAAGGCGTCTTTTAAGGGTGGGGGCAATTTCTGCTCTATGTTTAATAAACTGGGGTAACTGTGTAATATGATTTATTGCACCAGAACTTCCAATTAGTACAGCATGGCATTGTTTATTTTCATCACGGTGATGCATAGTTGAGAGGGAAATGTTATCGATGAATGGCCCAAGTTGGGACAGCCATTGCTGACCAGATATGACGGTCATTGTTTTGTTCTAATCTTCTGTTTATTGCTAATCTACTCATGACCACTGTCTTTTCGTTTGCTATGCCTGAAGGTAATGAGAATAGTGGAGGCATTGGAGGCTAAGGATTTCCGATTACCCTTAATTAAAGGGGAAGCTGAATTGGCTGAGAAGTTAGCTGCAATAACTAGACAGGTAAGACTTTTCATTTTGATGCTTCCTACTCTTATGCTGTAATCAGGTGATGGTACTTACAAGTAGACATTTTCAGCTGAAAGGATCTGGAGCAGAACTTTCTAGGAGGGTACAAAACCTGCTGTCTTTGTCTCTTGTTCAAGTAATTGGCATTGGTGCTGGTGGTACTGTTTATCTTTCACGATCAACCAAAATCGATGAACAGAGTTTTGCTGATATGCAGGAGGTGAGACTAGAAGAAGCTTGAAAGCTGTCATTTTTTTTTCTTTCCACCGTTGAATTATTTTCAATAACCCTTTTTTTGGGTTAAGTTCCGTATCTTTACTTTGAAAATTTATGATGTCATTTATGACAACTTATGGTGCGTAAGGTTCACGTCTTTATTCTTGCTTTTGTGGGTCAGGTCTTAAAACAGCAAACGGAAGCCATTTCTTGGCAATATTTTGAAGCGAGATGCCAGGGACATGAAGATCATAATGGCCGCGGACAGGGAACCAACAGAAGATCTAAGCTAATAGTATAAAGAAGCCGTAGGCACTCCCGAATTTGTTTACAGTGATGCTTACCATCTGTTACCAAGTTTTTGCACATGAGGTTAGCGAAAAGGCAGTGGTGGCTGATATAACTCTCGACCCGGAGAAAGTTTAACGTGAATAGCGGGAATTTATCTAAAATTTGAGCACCAGATATCTTCTCATTTAATCACAATTCAAATTTTTTATAAGATCTGAGAGAATTTTGAATGGATCACATCCGAAGAAGTTTTGAAGCACATTTTTTTATAGAGATTGATACAGAATTGCGTGAGAAGATATCTGATGGTTGGTATCAAGGACCCTTTTAAGTTTTTTCTCCAGGTTAAAGGCTTCAAATAGGAGAGAGAGAGATACATGAAATGAATTTTATAGTTAAGGCTCGGGCTCGATTCAAATCGGTTCAGCTGATTTAAATTGAATTAATTAGAAACCGAACTGATTTTAGTGAACATTTTAAATCGCTTATTCAACTGTTTCAATTGACTGATCTTAGATTGATTCCAACTGATTCAAGATTGTATTTATTTTTAACTTATTTAACAATTGAATTCTTTTTTTTTTTTTTAATTTCTCGTACAAAAATATGATAAAATTAAAAATATATTAACTTTTTGTATTCAATAAGAATTGTTGAAACATTAAAAGATAAAACATGTACTTTATTTTCTTTATTTGAACAGAATAATTAAGAGATAATGTGCTTATAATTTGTCACGTGCTTATAATTTCCTGATTTTTTTTTGTATAGAGTAAAGAAATGTCGACAAATGAAATTAAATACATAAATAACATGTTTATTAAAACTATTTAGATTTATATTATATTTTTATTAAAATTAGTCGATGACTTTATATTTTATATTTTTTAATACATGATATTAAAAGCTTTAAATGCATTATATATAATTTTTAATATTTTTTATTAAATAAAATGACCGATTCAAAATTGCCATGAATCATCTGATTTATTGAATCGGTCCTCACCTGATTCTAATTTTTTGAACTTGCTATAGTCTTCATTGCTCATTTGAAACTATCCGGAATATTTTTATGAATAGTAATATATATTATAAAAAGCTTATTTCATGTATTTATTTTTCACTTAAGATCAAGTTTGAACAAAATTTGAGGGAATTTTTCTCCTAGGGTTGCGCGTTGCATATAGGTTACACTAATGGCTGACAGTAAAGTATGATCCTTTTGGTTACGTTACTTGGCTATTTGTTTTACAGTTATGGGATTACGAGCAATCCAATGAGTTGAACGATTCCATTTGGCTTCCAGAGGTAACGGGGTATCCAGGTCTCGACAATTACGGATACTAGGACGGTTGATCTGTTTGCAATGGCATCCTCATTTGGTGGGGTGATTTGATTTTCACCACTTTGTCAAGAGTTGGGGATATCCACTGCTTGCCAATGTCAAACATAGCCTAACATTCAGCACAACTACGTCGTGTGAATGGGTGGCTGCGCCGAAAGACTGATCTTTTGCTCATTTGACTGAATACCTGACTTCCCATACTCATCAATGACCATCTTCCTAGCCTTTTCAACTGAATGAGCTTAAATAATTTGCGAAAAGAGATTTCAGAAGGCACCCCGAGTCGTACCACATCCTCAGTTTACATCTTACAAAAATGTCAAAATGCTTTAAATCACAAGCTCCTGCAAGTTAGGCTTCGTGCCAAGCATTACGCTAATGCTTGCGTGATGATTCCCATCAGAGGTTACTGCTATTGCATGCATCATGATCTGAACGATTAAACATCTAACTATCCTTTTTGGGATGGGAACGACACAAATAGTTCCAAGTGTCCTAAATAAATCTATAATAATGTGTTTTACCTTTCGCCATAAACTTCCGCCATGATTAATACCACGAGTGATGTCCAACCAGTAAAAGGCCGTGTACCTTTGCCCTTGCCTTTCTTCTGATCGTACTGTTCCCATAGAAACCCCGTCTGGCGATAATTGAGAACCACATTTCTGCAGCAAGGGATTAATGCAATTCAAATTTAATTGGCGAGTTCAGGTGAGATTTAAGTAATATTCAGGCATTATGCAGAAAACATATATGAACAGTACCTAATCAAATTTCCCCTCAAGTCATTATAGATGGCTCTAGCTCTGTCCCTATATGGTCCATCCTCTGTGGCAATCACCAAAAAATAATTTTTTGTTAAAGAATTTCTTCTTGTGTTCCTTTTGGTTCTTTTGAGCTCTTTTATGAAGCGAGGAGGCATACCTTTAGAGTAATGGTGGAGTGCTGAGAGAATTAGGTAATTAAAGTTCATCCAAATTGGACCTCTCCAATAAGGTGGGTCATGCTCTGTGTTGCGTTTCATGTATAATGAGCTGCAGCATACAAAAAAATTACCATTTTAGTAAGATAAATTCTAGAATCAACATGGTCCCAAGTAAGTCATCATAAAATAAATGCATGCACAAGTGACATTGATTTACAAGAGTAGATGACACACCTTGTTTTGGCAAGAGAACGGAGTCCATAGTCGGTCCATAGGATGCTCTGGTTGGAGATTAGGTCAAGCTGTTTTTCCAGAATCCATGATCCCTGTCAACCAATACATGTGAGATGTCTATATGATATCAAGTGGACACAACTATTCCAAGACAAACACCAAATTAGTGCTCAAACATTCTCATCAAGATTAGATTGTCTTGGCAACTTACAGGTGGAATGAGCTTCCCCATGAATGGGAACAGACTAACATAACCAACATGAGGAACCAATCTCAACTCGGGCCTTTCTAACACTGCACGCACAAGCTCTCTAGTTGCATAATTGTGTCCATCCTTCTTTTCTTTCCAACTTAAACGAACCTAGTATGATAAAAGCAAAATCCAAAACAAGCAGGTAAATTTTGTAAGCAAAAAGGTTATGGCAGTTCAACTGGATGTCTGATTCAGCAGGGCAAGAGCCTATTTGACTACAGAATCCTTCTACGTCTATTGTTTCAATGATGATGGTACATATGAACCTTCTATATACTAAGAAGCCTTATAGTCCCTGAACCAACAATTATTATTCACTTAGCCACAGGCAATATAAAATTGAAGGTTACTAATGAACTTCAACTCAACAAATGATAAGATAAATATAAACATTCATGGTTTCAGAATAAAGGTCAATCCTGTGGAAGCTTATTTGGAGAAATAGGGTTCCTCCAAGTGTGGCTTTCTTCACTTGGACAGCGGCACTGAGGAAAATCCTTACCTTGGACAAGGAATGATAATTGTCAACTGGTGTTGCATGTGTAGAAAAAGTGAGGAGACAGGGGATCACATTGTGAGGTTGCTAGCATTTCATGAAGCATGTTCTTCGATCTCTTCAGGATAAAGTGGGTGATGCTTTAATGGGTGGTGGAGCTTTTAACATGTTGCAAAGGACTATTAAGCCACCATTGGCATGTTTCATTGTGCAAGATGGTCCCATTGTGCATCCTATGTGGCATATGGAGGAAAGATACCGGCATAGCTTTGAGGACTGCGGACGATCAATGTTGGAGTAGAAGTTTTTTGTTTTAAACACCTTTTACAAGTGGAAAAAGCCCATTATTGTGCTCCTTTTTCTATTTCTAATTTTCAGGATTTTATAGATCTTTTCCCCTTTGTTTGTCAAGCGAGTTCATGTATAAAATTTATGTTTACTTGTAAAAAAATAATAGAAAAGAAAAAGGTCATCTCCCGAGCACTTGTTCACCACGAGTAAAACATGGACATCGTAGGCAAAAACATTTCAATATATAATCAACAACCGTTGGGAAGATAGAATCTTGTGGAATCCTTGCATCATTGACACAATCACAGAATCGTGGAGAACCCATATACCAAGTGCAGTTATTATTATGAAAATGCAATCAAAGGAAGAATATCACATTTTGAGAGGGAAAAAGACCTACGCGCAGCATACCTTTTCTGTATGATTTCCAAAATCAAAATAAGCTCCATACGCATGATCAAAGTGCATCTGTTCAAACATCAAGCATGTATGAGGTATATATTAAACTATAATGGCAACCCCCATTCTTGAATGTTTTTTTTTTTTTTTATAAGTAACCCCCATTCTTAAATGTACTCAGCTAAACATCTAGTCTAGTTAATAATCAACTACATCCTTACGGCTTTGAGTCATTTCCTAGAGTTAATATATTGCTTTGAATTTGACTTGCATTTCAGTGGGTCTAATCTTTCTCTTTTCAGGGGTAACCCTTTGAATACACCATGTTGTGCTGGGTACAGCCCCTCTTTTTGCGAATTTTAGTAGAGTTTCAAAACATCAGTCCCGCATAAATAAATAAACACCAATATAACTTCCCCAACTACACTCATATCTTTATTCCCAAAAACAGCGAGGGAAGAATTACTTGCGACAAAGATTCCAGAAATACTACATGCTTATGGTACAAAATCAACCCAAAATTTCATGGATTACCAATCGAGCAGCATCAAAAAGCAGAAAAATGAGAAACACTTTCAGACAGCATGATAATAAAACAAACCTGATTCAGAATTTCAAAATCTGAGAGCTGCTTAGCTGTTGTACCATAATCCTGCTTCATTTCATTTCAAATATCAGTTAATGATATATGAGTGCTCATAGATTTCTGGATATATTTTCTAATTATTATACCTTTCTGGGTTTATTACCCTTATCAAAAAGCTCAGCGATGGAGTGCATGCAATCTGCTGCAAGATACATCCAGCATCTGAGATCCAAGTGACGTTCATCTTCACTTGGGTGTGAAGCTCGTGGATAATCATCCAGCCCAGATGACAGTGTCTGGAGATGTCAGAAACAATGCCAATTTACCACTTATTTTCAGTCGGTAAAACGTAAAACTTTTCTCAGTAATCCAACATTACATGGTAATGGTGTAAATTAGAGTAAGACACCAAAACTAATATCCAATTTTTTGGAATTTATGTATGACATCGTATTAGTACTAAAGACCACCAAAAAATCAATAGCGTCAAGTTTGCCAGAACTAAATTATGTTCAGGTGGTGAGTGGTAATGACGTTTGGCAAAGTTGCTCATTGCACTACACCCAGATGAGTTTTGGCCACCAAATAATTTTATTTTAAGAAACCCAAGGGGCAAAACAAGTCAGAATTATGGATAAAGCACAGTGGTTTTACCAGGTCTCTCTAATTCTTAGCATCAGAAATGCAGTTAGAAAAAATACGAAGAAAAAGAAAAAAGAGGTTGCACTTTGCAGCACGATCTGAAAAAATCCCCTTAACAACCTTACATTTGCCTAAATGTTTCATGATAATAATCTGCCCAGATGCACAACTGGTCCTGTCCTGACCTAATCACGCTGTTCTGTCACCAAGCCATATATAATAAAGATAAAAAAAGGTCTAATTGATAAAAAAAGGAGAAGTGAAAAAAATCTAGCTTGTTTATAGAAATGCAAAGTTTTGTACCTAAATTAAAAATTAGAAAAGAAAGAGATGGGAAAAAGAATCTGTATCTTCAAGATTTATGAAATGTTATGGAATAGAACCTTCGGATTTAGTTCACGAGTTGTCGTCCTGTCTCTCCCATGCCAATAATAGCTACTCCTATCCTTCCCTGGGTTAACAGATATAATTCTTTTATAAGTAACATAGATTTCATTAAAGCGCTAAAGGCACAATCCAAGTACACGGGGAATACAAGAGAGACAAATCAATTACATTCACAAGCATGCATATGTCATCGTGTGATTCCAGTTGTTTAGAAAATCTATTATCATGGATATTGTCAAGCTCCGACTAGGGATATTTGCATTGGGTAGATGACCAAAGTAAAAAAAATTACATATTTTTTATAGGTATTCAATTACTAGCATGCACATAAATATCATGGCCACAAGTACTCTACAAAATCTATATCCTTGAATAAAAGTAAACACAATCATTATACGTATCATATGATTCCAGACGGCATCAGGGTCGGAGAAAGGAGGTTCGTGTTGTTAGCAAACTTAATGTAAAACCTATAAACATACACATCCCTGCCAACCCCAGAGAAAGAAAAAGTTAAAGAAGAAAATAAAGAAAATGTTTATATACCTAACTGGGTAGTATTGAACCATTGGAACCATGCTTCCAGGCGAACAAAAGCCCGTTCTAGAAATGAAGAGATCTCTTCACTTTCAGTTGCAGCGAACCTTTTTTCCTTTAAGCTATGGATGATTTCTAGAAGAAGGAAAGTTTCACAGCATATTTAGAATTAGCTTCACAGAAGAAGTATATTTTTACTTAGATAATATATGTATATTTTTAATATGAAAATAAAAAGTGGCAAGTGATATAAAATCTCCTGCTGTCAAGAATAACTGAAAAACAAACACAAAATACGCACATTCTAAAAGAAAATCTTGTTTTAGACAATTCATCATGGATACACATAAGATGACATGGGCTTGACTTCAATTCTTCGGCACATAAGGGCACAGGATGTTCACCTTCTGTATAACCACAAAGGTTAGCGTTCATCTTGTTTGAAGGGCCATCCTCATTTACCCAATCAGGATTAGGACAGACAAATTTTATGGTGAATTTTGTATTCTTTTAACTAAGATCTGAAGGTTGATAATATCATTCAATTTAATAATCATGAAGTGATTAAAATCAAAACTTAGTCTGAAGAGGCATCCTCGATTCCTCATTTACTCAATCAGGATTAGGACTGAAAAGTCTTGTGGTGAATTTTATTTATTTTTTCACTAAGATCTGAAGGTTGATAAATATCATTCAATTTACAAATAGGGAAGTGATCAAAATCAAAACTAAGTCCAAATGACTGTATTCCAGCTCTAATGCCTAATTGTCATATACATGTTACCAAGCCTGACAAAATCAGTAAACATGAGTTGTAGTCCAATTTTCAATCCCACTCACAGCTCTCAATTCAGTATAGTCCACTTTTACTTTTTAACCAACAGCAAAACCTTGCACTTGTAGTCAATACAGCTAAATGAATCATGAGTCTGCTACCCAATGAAAAAAATATGACCTTTTGTTGTAGATTTTCACATCAAGATAACTTTTCATTCATTTGATCAAAATTCTTTTTTAATAATCTCAACCTGAATTGAGGAGATGTTTAGCATTAGTCCATCTTGAAAAATTGAGTTGTATAAAGTTTTAATACCTTCTTTAATTTTATTTTACTTATCAAAAGAAAATATATATAAAGTTTTAAATACCATTCTGCTTTCTTTTTTTTTGATAAGTAATACCATTCTGCTTTCTATTAAGAAACATTGGCTAGAAGCTCCAAAACATTCTCAAGCATTGAAGCACAAGTTATATAAATAGTGAATCTATCTCTCGTAGTATTAATCATTAAGATCTGCTTCCCAAAAAGTTCACACAATTCTCATCTCATTAATGTTTTACATCCATACCTGCATCTAGCATTGTGGTATGAAAGAGCAGTAAAGCCTGCGGTCAGTTTTAGAGTTCCAATGTTCCTTCCGCATTGACTGACTCCATATTCATTTGATATAAAAAGTCAATTCTGATTATCCACACCTAGGAAGTGGTAAGTGATGAACTGATGCATCATGTGCAAACGTGTTTTGAAGGGATCCATTCCCTCATTATCATATGTCCTTTCCTTAATTATTGATTGTCCTTCCCTTCGCTTGTAAATTTTGTGCAAATAATCACTTTTGGAAGCGCAGAAAAAGGCAGATTGTCAAAGAGAAACAATCCAGTTAACAAAATCTTGATCTTTTGCTGGGCAATGAGTAACAATAAATAATCCTAAATTACCAAACTACCCTTCACAGCTCAGAAGCATGAACACAATAGCATCGACATAAGCATCACCAACAACTGAATGGCATTATCTTAATTTACAAATGATTCAAAATTTCAACATAATATAATAATGGGAAGCAGGCTTTGCCGCAAAATTTTACAAAAAGTTCATTGAGAGAACCTTACCACGTAACGCTAAAAACAGTGTTGGAGGATTTCCATTAGTGGGATGCTGGGGAACAAATTCCCCTGGGACCTTACTGAAAGTACACCAGCAAAGACTTTGCATCACTTCACTGGAGAAATCTAAACACTAAATTTATGCCATGTATTTGAAAAAGGTACCCTATGTAACCGTTTTTTAAGTGACATTTAAAAAAAAAATTGAAATAGTCAAATGAAGATATTTTATATCACCTTAGCGCTTCAGCACCCAAAATTTGCTCACGTGGAATCCATCCATCAACATTCATCAGATCTAACCAATGCCCAATGATATCCAAGCAAATGTGAACATCCCAACGCCTGGTCAGATTTTTTTTTTATCAGTAATACCTGATCAGAATTTTCTTTGATAACTAAAGAAAATATTAACTGAAAAAGCGCAAAAGGGAGGCCAAAACCCATATTGTTCTAGCCACTTCACAGTGTAAGAAGAGATGATCTGTTGTGTCCCTGCTCTTCTTGCACATACCATACCAATCTATCACTAAGACTTCTATATGGTGTATATGAGAATTACTGACAGTTCAAGCATCAAATTTGAAGAGATCACATATTGTGTAAAACATGCAGGAACCAGGAAGCCTTCACTGAAAAATGGAACAATAGAATTTTGATTTGAACTATAAAAGAGACCACTAACCAGATCAGCAGCTGATGAAAACCTTCATCCCATAAAAATCCCCTCGGGAAGAAGGGTCGACTTGGAACAGCTGTGTAAAGCTCAGCTGGCCAATATGAAATAAGATTATCATGACCCCCAGGCTGTAAGAGAAAATGGTCAACAGCATGACTTTGTCAGATGTCCAAAACAGCTGATGCTAAATACTAATAATGGCAGTTTCACAAGTTATAAAAGAAGGAAAAGAAAACAAAAATAAATAAAGAATGAAACTGCGCTATCTTCAAGCTTGTCATAATCCTCCGTCAGTTGCATTAATGGATTGTCCAATTGGAAATGATAATAGAATACATAAGATATGCAAAACCACAAACAATGGAAGGAAATGCAAAAGGCCTAACACCTAATGCTTTTTCTTTTTTAATTTCTGATAAATGCTTCTACTTTAAACATCGTTGGTTCAGTATGTGAAGTTAATCAAGTAATAGATCATTATTCAGCAAGTCCCTATCTAGTTGTTATCGGCAAGCCTCAAGAAAGACAGGAAACCCCTGATAGCTTCATTTGCTTCTTATCTATTGATTATTCTGTAGATACCCAACTAAAATACTTCTCAAGATCTCAAACTCCATTTTAATCACTATGACCAAGTTAGCTAGAAATCAAACTTGAGAATGCCGAATGGTACGACTCAGTACATGCAGTAACACAAAAATTAAGTCATATATAGACTAAGTCATGACAGATTCATCATTTATCTTTGGGATTATCAATGCTGATCACTTAAATACTTAAGATGGTACCAAAAGTGATCTTACATCAAATAACATATAAAACTTCAACAAATTCACATTACTTACATTGGGGTCTCGTGGAAGTGAAATTTTTGACTGGCCATAGAAATATCCTATGCCACCCAACAAGTTTCCAAGAGCAGCCTTACCGACATTCAGAGATTCGGAATCGATCTGAAAATACAAAACCATATTTTTAATTCAAGTTGAAGCACAATAATATTTATTTGCGTAAAAGGAAAATCAAGTAAAAAAGACTAGGAATGAGTGATGACTTTTCTGCCTTCCATTAATTTGCACGAGTACTTCCCATTTTCTTGAATTAAATCACATGTAGAAAGTGTCAAGTCATGGAAAATGTGCAGTCAAGGATTGATTCACACTGTTTTTCATGAATATATTTGACCAGCCCCTATCGTTTTTTTGTTTAATTAATTGTTTCAGAATTTAGATTTTCCGATATGACATCAAAGTACTCAAGATGGTGGACAAAAATTCAATTACCAAGAGTTTTTTTTATAAGTAATTCAATTACTGAGATAATAAGCTAGTCCAGTACATTCCCCACTCCACCATATCATTCAGAACTAATGCACTATCATAATGGGGAAATGTCACCGACTTCAAGACATTCAACAACCAGGTACGATGCAAAAGTGTGTTACGTGCAGTCTCAAACCACAAAGATAATGAAGTAAACAGAAATAGTTCCAAAGATCAACAGTTTGATACCATGTCAGCCAGGTTGAAGCTCTTCTCGTATTTAGCGTCAAATTCTCTTTGCTTCTCTCTCAATTGACCAGTCAGCAAGGTACCTAAAATTTGACAGTGAAGTTAAAAGAGAGCTAGAAATGACAAATAACAACCTTTCATTTGGAAGCTAGAGTCAAAAACTTTCCTGCAATTTAGGAAAGTCCGGCCCCTGACCCTTGCTTAAGATGGAAAGGGAGGGGTGGGAATTGGGGTATGAGGCCCTAGCTTCAAACTCGTCAAGCCAAGAATATAAAAAGAAAAGGCCGACAGATCTGAATATAGAGTAACAGATCCTAAATAAATTTGTGGTAATTTCATTCATATATATAATATCTATCTTTTACTGATAAAAAAAAAAAAAAAAATTTGTGGTAATTAATCCTATAAAAATTAAGGGGACTATAATTTACGGAATTCACAGAAACCATGATAGAAAGCAAATTAGCAGTGACATTCAACAAACGGTGCAAAGAGGTCCAACATTTTAGTCATATCGGTAAGCTACAATGATGATTGAAAGATAAAACCCACGCATCCCCAGCAAGAGCTGTAATTTTATGCAGCTCAAGAGCTTCATTATTCTATGTTTACCCTCTTTTAACCTTGTACATTTTCTGGGGCTTCTCATAGACATGTCCTTTATGTTTTAATGAAGCGCAGCAGACATGCCAAGACTCAAATTTGAGATAAACACAACATTTGAAAATGCATATGACAGTTATATTATCATATTTAATGGATGTGGAGGGCACCAGTGAGGCTTCTGACACGTTCTTCAACTCTTGAGCTTTGGGAAACATTTCCGGAGACAAACGCAGTATCTATTTTGAAAGGTATCTGAGCAGAAATCTGCATAGAAATGGAAAGCCTCAGGAGAATGTTGTGAGAATTTAGCATCCAAGGATGAAAGTAGTCGGTTAGTTTGGTTATTGACAATTGGTTGCATATCCGATACCTCGGATTAAAACCCACTTTCACTAGGGATATCCTTATTACGGGAGGGGGAGATGGGAGCTGCTACATTTTGTTAAGTAGTCCATAAGTTCAAGTGGCCTCCAATGGATTAGGAAAAGAAAACATAAGAAAAATCTTGAGCAGCTGACAGATAATCCATAGCTTTAACATCCTTAAATATTTATGTAGTCAAATATTTTCAAGGCAGATAACCCGTAGCTTTTAAATATTTTCAAAACTAAGTAGAACTCATTAAATCTATAACCAAATACCTGAAAAACTAGAATATTTGGAGAATCATCTGAAGTGTCAGATAGCTGCAGGCGACCAAACTTTTGTGCCTGACGACATGCACACAGAGGGAAAGACATCAATAATCAGGTTAGCAATTTGAAGCTGCACCGTTGTTCTACAGACTAACAAAAATATGGAACGAGAAATTGCAATGTAAATGAAAATCTGACATACTTGTGACCCAAGGTTTTGCTGAACTAGATCAGATAAATTGTGAATGTGATTTGTCTTAAAACCAGCATAATGGACTTCCAAATTATTCTGCAAAAGAGAAAACACAAAGAAGTGGACCACGGGTCAGAATCCAATCTAAGAAGGCAAAGGATCCTCAAATAATTTTTTTTTTTTTTTTTTGCTAATTGGAAAATGTCAAGGACCATGCTGCTCCATGGCACAGTTCCTTAGATAGTATCAGCAGAAAGTACATCCAAAAAGCTTGGTGGCTCAGGTACAAGATTAATCAAAGGCAGCACTTCTATCTTTTATAGAAATATTTCACTTCACAAGTACACTCCTTTGCCAACATACCATTGATTTTAAATGAAGCTGCCAGTCTCCAACATCCATTCGTGAACCTGACACAAGGATAGAATCCTCATGAATGTCAAAGTCTCTACTCAAACTTAGAACATTGCCATCTTCATCAGCTATATAGAAAAATAGATGTGTAGTGTCCTCATTCCACTTAGATCTGGGGATAAACAAAAAAAATTGCAAC
>QEOT01004159.1:4192-86175 GCA_003123785.1 Pterocarya stenoptera
CAAACAATATTTCTGCGAATGATCGCCCTCCAGATATGGACTGACATGCAAGATTGTAACAGCAAGATGAAGTCCTTCTATATATATAAATTTACCTAAAGTATACATATAGATTGTGTCCCTATGTTAAGAGTCATAGATGTGAAAGAAGATTAGAGCAATTGATTACTTGATTGTGATTTTCGGCATACATAAGCATCTTATTTGCATATTGTGTGTTCCTCATTAATGTGCTCACAATCTGCATTATAAATATAATTCAATAAGTATTGGAAATGTATCATACAAGTAAAGAATTAACAAAATATAGATAATAGCCCTGTTTGGTGCTAAGATGATCTATATGAAATACAATACAACCTTACTCATGCTCCATTCATGGTCTGGGACATTTTCAAGAAAAGAAGACCACATCTCTGGCACAGAAAGATTAACATAATAATCAAAACCCAATCCACCTTGGGAAGGAGGCTCGCACAATCCTGGATAAACAGTCACCTGAACGATGGCAATAGAAAAAAGAAAATTTCATAAAAAAAAAAAGGCCTGAAAACACAATGTAGACAGCTAAATATCCTGCCATAAAAAGGTAGAGGACTCAAGAAATGAATGAATAGTACAAAACACTAAGGTTTCAACGAAAGTACCCAACACCCTAAAAAAGAACATTGTTTTAGAACCCAACTGTAACGCAAATGAATGAATAGTACAAAACACTAAGGTTTCAACGAAAGTACCCAACACCCTAAAAAAGAACATTGTTTTAGAACCTAACTGTAACGCAAATGATGGACAAAATCTAAATGAAGTGAGACATATGTTACCTATTTTTGTGTTTACTTATAAAAAAAAATTTACTCATAATCAGAAAAAATAAAATTCTTCTGAAAAAAAAAACCTGACTCAAGCCAGGTATACAAACACTTTACAACTCAACTTTTGTTATAAGGGTTGTGTTAGCTTATATTAAAGTTCCTAATTATGATCCTAGAAAGAGTTACCCAGCAAGCATTGCTTTCTTATCTTATCTTATCTTTTTCTCCAGGATCATCTAAGTAAAAACAAGAGACCTTAGGCTTCATAAACCACCAACATTCACCCTATCTTTGTGCCTTCCCTTACTGGCACTTCCTTCCCTTGCATCATAATTGATAGAACATGAAAGTCTCTTGAGCTCCCTTTCTTTTTTAGAAGCAGATCTAGCCAAAAGAGGTTGTCTCACTTCAATAACAATGAAAAGAGCTTTAAATTGATCTTCGAAACCTTTACAAGAAATCCCTACACAATCACAAATTTCATCTTCAGCTATTGTATTGAATGGGACTAGCTTTAATGACTTTTATGCTGTTTTTCACAGCACTTAGCTTGTAATTAGGTGTTTTTCTTTTGTATACTTCCTGTGTACTTGGGCTATGCCTAATTATGTGGATTAATAAATTCTTCTTACTTATAAAAAAATAAAAACAAGAGACTTTTTCTTGAAATATGGAATTTCCTTTTATTACTAGAGTTTTTATTGCCAAGTTACATACCAGCGGCTCTTGAACCAACGACTTTACCCTCCGACCTACTCTTAACGGGGAGGAAATGCCGTTTGAAGGAAAGGGAAAAGACTAAAAAGGTTGATTTTCAACAATTGAGAAGCAAAAACCAGAGGTGCCAAAAGTATTAAAAACTAAGTTACTATAGGAAAAAAACTAAATCAAATTTCAAAATTAGCCATTATAGCATTGATATATTACCTGCAGCTCAATTAGAATTATAAACTAAAATATAATTTGGTACCATGTTGTGATAACTTCCTAATATTTTGTGCACACTAGCAGTTAACAGATGATGCATGTTTCATTTCAACTAAATCCAAATCCATCCCATTTCATTAGAAGAGAACAACAAAATAATCATATACTTTTTATTAGTGAAAGAAAGAGAAAAAGATGCAGTAATATCTGTTGATATTTTATAGAAAATAAAAGCAAACAACATGAAATACTTACATCTTCAGCAATTGTTACTATATGTGGATGGAGATAATGCAGTATCTCATTTGCCAAAATGAGGTACAATAATGCATCCTTGTCAACATATTGATTACAGTACCTGCAATAGAACAGAATTTACATTCAATAAAATGTTAACTAAACTTAACAGTATGGAGGTCACATTAACATATTTTCCTACTTTGCTACCCAACGTTTCTTGAGTGGCAGTGCGAGTTATGCAATTCACAAGTCACATGTATTGGGAGAATGAATTTAAAATATATATCAACAAGCCAAAAAGAATTGCAACCCATACTTTAAAAGTTCAAAATGCCCTTGGTATGTTCAAGACAGTCTAACATCAGTGTCTTAACAGTGAATGAAGTAACTGCAGTAACAAGTGGAAAACACAAAAGTTTAATTAGATGCCTTACTCCTCCAAGTCGCCAGTAAAAGAAGCGAAACCATTGTGGGTATACATCATCGATGAGAGTGAATGGAACTGGAAACCATCAATTTGATACTCCACCACCCACCTGTTCAAACTTCATTGCATAAGTAGGAAAGAATTTATCATAATTTCTCCCCCCACCAGCCCCCCCACCCCCCCCCCCCCCCCCCCCCCCCCCCCCCCCCCCCGGCGGGGGGCGCAAAAAAAAAAAGGAAACAACAGCAGATATATAAGCATACACTAATAAAGAAGAATGGTGCATTTGAAAGTCCATTATTTTGAAAGTGAAAAAATAAAATGACAGTTTCTGCTCTGCAGTTACCAGTTCAGGTTTGAGAGAAGAAAATGTAGCACATCAGGATCACCATATTTGAACATTCTTGTACCCCAGTATTTGTGGTGCCCTCGCTTTCCTATTCAAGTAGAAAAAGTTGAAGGCAGAAATAAATGGTGTTTGAATAAATGAAAAAAGGTTTAGTTAACCAATTTGTAAGCTTATTGCACCAAGTTTGACTCTTTCAATCATACAACAAAAACATTTATAATGACACTTGTTTAGATATGACATGAAAAAATGAGACTTGCTCACGACGACAAAAGAACTCCTAATATGTGGTTCACCAGTACATAGAGCACCCCACCCCAAAATACCATATGGGCGAGAAACAACGGTACTCCAAAACTTCAAAGCAAATAAAGTGAAGCTTCTAAGGGAAAGAATTACTTGTCAAGGTGAAAAAGATCTCAACGCATGAAAGACTTTCAAAACTTTGTTTCCATTCATTACTGTGGTTGCATAACCTTATCGATTCCCTCTATGTATGCTCCTACAAATGAAGAAGTGGGGTTCTTATTAACAGGACTAAACCTCTTTCCTCCACTAGTCAGTTACAAAGTAGCCTCAGAATTCCTCAGAGACAAATCTCTCTCTCTCTCTCTCTCTCTCTCCCCCCTCCCCTCCCACACACATCACATACATTCCGCAATGTTAAGTTTCACAACCCTCTTTTAGCTGCTATATATTCCACAATGCATGTGCCTCAGCACCAGAGGACAGAAAAAGGAAGATTCTAGGTTTGACTTTATTTTCTCTCCAGCAAAGGAGGCTAACACCTACATGTTATGCACTGAGACTCCCCCACTTGATTGGTAAGTTACATGGATCCAATGGATCATGTGTGTATGACCTTAAGCTCCAGATGAAGAAGTAGCATTTGAGCCGGAGTCTATTGACCTGGGACAACCACATTTTGAAAAAGCCAGTATATGATCAGGCATGCCTCATGGACATGTCCTGAGATTTGAGAGAACCACATTTTAAAAAATCCAGTACATGATCAGGCATGCCTCACGGACATATCCTGAGATTTGAGACAACCACATTCTGAAAAACACCGAATGCAACTTTATCTTCAGTACATGACAAGGCATGCCTCATGGACACGTTTTTAGATTCAAGTATTTGATGTGGTTGCAGTGACACCCTAGGTTTCACCTTTTTCTGCTCATAACCCAATATTCAACTACTTTCCGGAAGAAAACAAAAAACAAGAAACAAAAAAAAAAAAAGGGAGAGAGAGAAGAAAAGAACATGAGCCAGACCACAGACAAGTTGATCAAAGCCTAAGCAAGGCCAGCACAAAGAACTAACTTGGAGAGAGACCTACTGTCAATTGGAGAAGAGGCACTAGGAGTTTGAGCATATACCAGTATGAAAGTAGCAGTCATTTGACCCATCAAATAGTGACAATCCAACCATCTCATCTGCAGCTGAGTAAGAATGGACTATCTCTAAGAACACCAACAGTCCTAGTCCTGTAAAAATGTAAGAGTCATTGGAAGATATGCAAGCTTCTGTTGTCAACAGCAAATAAAAAATAATGAACAGCAACCAGAATTAGCGTTTATGCTGCACAGTGAGATTTTTTCTAGTTAAAAAATAAATTTGTTTTTATCTTTTTATTGGCATCAGTAATCCAAAAATAAAGTCCCGACTAATTCCAGGGAAAGAAAGTATAGGATTAATTAATTCTCGTATTATACAAGTGCTGAATTATTTTCTTCAAATCATCTTTTCGTGAGATCAGTTGAAATACTTGTTGAATACAATACGATTCTTTAAACATCAAGATATTGTTCCCACATTGGCTATTAAGCTGAACAAGAACTCGCTCAGCCACTTGAAAAGCATCGATGAAATCTTAAAAATGAAAGGCATCAGATAAAGAATGACAACCATGTGCTTCATCAACCAAACGCTTAAAGTCATCAGGAGTGCCATATCGGCTACTAACAGCATAAAAGTTAGTCACCTGCATTGGTACAGAGATGTTAGATCAAATGCATCAAATGGTGAAATAATATGCATATATTAGAACTAATAATGAGAAAAATAAAAATAAAATCCAAATTCCAAAACAAAGAGTGTTTATAAAGATTGTATTATCAATATAAGGACTCTGCCGACACCTTGGAAATTAAACCTGTATTATCAATTAAATGCCAACAAACATGCATGCGAGACAGTTCTATATATAAATAGTGGAATAATAAAACTGAGACCAAATAGAAGTCGCAACCAAACTTCAGTATTTTATATCACCCACTTACAATTTTGTTTTCAATCATTTTGCTCCTACAATCTACTACTTTATGCATTTTGAACTATTAATAATGTTTGCAATTTAGGGAATTCTAAATTTATATTTCAGACATATGTGCTTATTGTTTGAGAGGTTATGGAAAGGGGAGAAGGAAATTTAGCTCACTCTATAACCAACAGTAAAATAATCTTTGTGCTCAATGACTCCAATCAACTGGATTGCATTGTATCCAGCTTCTTTTACATGAGGAAGGACCTGCATAGGAAATAGTGCCAAGCTGAAGAAAACCGAATACCATTTCACTATATTGAATGAGTAGCGAAATAAAGCAACAGTCAGGGAATTACCTTCTCTGTAAAATCATTAAAAGAAGATATTTTTGGTTCTGATCCACTTATTCCAACGTGGCATTCATATATGCGCAAGGACTTTGGCACTTTTGGGTGTTTGTTTTTCCATTTAAATACACATTCAGGGGGTGGTTCCCAGTGGATTGCATAAGCTTGCTTTCCATCCTTGTCTGAATTTAATCAACATTTAAATGAAGTATACATAATGCAACATCGCAAAACTTGTAAAAATGAATCAGAAAATAATCAAAAGGGGAAAAGGCATATGATAGATGGAAAGATACTCCTAAAAAAATATAAGAAGGCCACTAGAGTTACAAGCAGGCATGGTACTCCATGCATATCCTGAGCTTAGCACTGGTTGCAAATAGAAATCCTACCTCACTGCATGCAGATTCTATATTTAAAGTCAGATTCTGATGTACCCAATTGGCTGCACAATGTATTTATGAAGCAACCAATAACACCAGACCCAACAGTTGGTTATAGAGTTTGTGATGCAAAGCGTACAACACGTCTATTGGAGGGTGAAAAATATATTTTTATCCTACAGATATTTTTTTTGTCGCTACTTTTATCCTACAGATATTACAAGGTGTAAATATGATTATTGGTCATTTGCATCATGAATTGTATTTTTTTCATCCCAATAAATAGATATGTAATAGTGAACAAGAGTTTTTATTGATGATGAATAAAGATAGGCATGGCCCAAGTACAAGGGACATATACAAGAGTGATACCTAAGCATGAGTGTCAATGTAACATTAAAGTAACAGAGTGAAGAAATCACACAAGAGGATCTGTTTCCCAACAAAGATACAACATAGAAATGACTTCCAGCAGATGAAAATCACCTGGCTGCACATAAGTAGCCCAAGCAGGCACTCGTTCCAATGGTCCACTCGGAGTGTTAAAATAGACCCTGTATTTGCTTCCATGAGGAATACCTGGGGTGTACTTTTTCAACCACGCCTTCCTTCCTTTACGTGTCTCTAACCAGTATGCCAAGGGAGGTTTCTTGGCACGAATTTTCTCTAACCATTCAGGACTACTGACCACATTAAAAATGTCATACTCTTTTCCATTATCAATCACATCAAAAGGTGGTAAGTTACTAGGTGGGTCATTTTTATGTTGTTCTTTCCATGCCTTGTGTCTAGTTTCTGGATCTGGTGTTTCTTCCATTATTTTTTCCATTTCCTCTAAAGTTTGTGGTCCATTAGGACCAAATATTTGCTCATATAACTTTGCCGGCACCTCAAAACGGTTTTTAACAAATCGATCCTCTCCGGGTTCCCAGTACTCATCGTTTGCTTTCTTGAAGATCTCTTCAATGGTAACACCACTGTCACCTTTATCGAAGTCATCAACATAATTATACTGTTGGAAATAGAGTTCATCTGGCTTTTCTCCCTCCCTCAACTTATCTTCAAGTATAATGAACCAGTATCCAAAATCATCATGGCCGAAATGACCCTCTCTTGCACAATTCTCTGTTGGTGACCACCCGTTGAAATCACCAACCAGTGCACAATAGCGAGCACCTATATTCAGATAGAAGAAAGGGCATTGTTAGTTCAAGAACTGAACCAAAAGAAGAGAAAAGTTGACTGGAGAGTTGAGTTAAAAATCTTGAACATCGGATTATTTAACCAATTAGGCAAAGTTATTTAGCCAAGTAATTCAAATGTCTGGGAAATACAAAAGAAAATAAAATACTGCCAAATTGTTTTGCTTAAGTGGCTCCGATTTAGGTCATAATTAGAGAAACAAGAAAGCTAAATATTTAACCACATAGTTAATCAAATTAGAGAATCACGCGAATAAGAAAAACTTGAGCATGATTTCAAACCTGGAGCCCATTCCAGATAATCCACCCGATGTTCCACATGGCGATGCATGCCCAATATCTCATATCTGTACAAGAAAACCAAGAAAAATCAACCTCGCTTAGACAGAACCTCAATTCCACCAACACATTGTCCGCTTCATAAGTCCCTTAAGATGAAAAGATACCAAAAAGAAAATTATACACAAATCAAGACTATATCATCGACCTTTTCACAAACATATTCGGAATAATTGTTCAGCAGTTCCAAATTCTTTATCTTTTTCGAAGAACGAGCTTAGAATCTCTTAAAGATATTAGGCATGTCCTGCCCATCAAACCTAAACTAGAACAGACAATATAGAAAATAAACACACAAAAAAAATAACTTCAAAAAATGGTATTAAGTAGGGACTAACCCAGTAGACATGTCCCTGAAGTTGACGTGACGTTTAAGAATTTCATCTTTGAGGTCCTTCAACGCTTTATGCCTGCGTTATGCAAGTAAACCAACTTGTGATACCTTGACAAGTAAACCAACGCTCTATTCATTTTCATCCTCCTTTTCTCTTTAACATTTCGTTTATTACCTTTCGCGGAGGAACTGAGCGAAAGTTTTATGGGCAATGCCGAGTTTGGTGAGGAACCCAACTGGGTCGACCCCTTTCTCACCCTCTGTCACGTTCTTCTTTTTGGGGTATTGTTGTCGTCGTGGTGGTTGTTGCGGTTGTTCTGTACCCGAGCATATAATCTTTACTTTTCTGGGAATAGTGAGTCTCTGGCGTCTGTGTTGGGATTGGAATTGGATGGAGAGGCTGTTTGGGCAGAGGGAAATACTGATTGGGAGTGATAGTGTACCCATTGGGAAGAGCAGAACTGCAGGGGCAGTTGTTGGAGCTCTGAGAGAGAGGTAGTAGGGGCGAGTGGGGGAGCGAAGGGGTTTAAGATAACAAGTGCTCTGGAGTAAGGTTTACGAGTCGACTCGGGAACAAAGAACAAGCACCGCAATTGTTTCCATTTTTATTTTTCAATATGAATTGAATGTTAGAAAACCACGTAATTTTTCAAACGTTTTTAATTTTTTCAAAACAAATCGAACATCTTCGAAGCTCAACAGATTTTTCTATTTCAATGGTTACACTTTTCATCTAATTATTATCCCCTTATTACACAAACACAAAAATTAATGTTAGTTTATATAATAATTATATTTAAGGCATTTATACTGTCACTATTTAAGTAGTATAATTTGATTTGAAGTATAAATTTTAAAAATTAAATCTTATAAATCAATTTATGTCATAGGTAGTATACCTTCAAATAAACTTCATAATAAAAGTACTTTTTACAAATTATATTCAAATAGTTTTCATTATGTTTATCCTATTTTACAAATATTAATATAATAATTATTTAAAAAAATATTCAAATTGTCTACCTTATTTTTCAAATCCTAATCTTTAAAAAAAAAAAAAAAACTCAATTCTCAACAGTTTTCATAACCAAATATGACTAGTTTTTTTTTCATCTTTTCCCTTCAAATAAACTCCATAATAAAAATACTTTTTACAAATTATATTCAAATAGTTTTCATTATGTTTATCCTATTTTACAAATATTAATATAATAATTATTTTAAAAAATATTCAAATTGTCTCCCTTATTTTTCAAATCCTAATCTTTAAAAAAAAAAAAAAAAACTCAATTCTCAACAGTTTTCATAACCAAATATGACTAGTTTTTTTTTCATCTTTTCCCTTCAAATAAACTCCATAATAAAAATACTTTTTACAAATTATATTCAAATAGTTTTCATTATGTTTATCCTATTTTACAAATATTAATATAATAATTATTTTAAAAAATATTCAAATTGTCTACCTTATTTTTCAAATCCTAATCTTTAAAAAAAAAAAAAAAACTCAATTCTCAACAGTTTTCATAACCAAATATGACTAGTTTTTTTTTCATCTTTTCCCTTCAAATAAACTCCATAATAAAAATACTTTTTACAAATTATATTCAAATAGTTTTCATTATGTTTATCCTATTTTACAAATATTAATATAATAATTATTTTAAAAAATATTCAAATTGTCTCCCTTATTTTTCAAATCCTAATCTAAAAAGAAAAACCTCAATTCTCAACATTTTTCATTACCAAATATGACCTAGCGAGTCAGTTTGGATGGAGGAGGGATCGGATATGGTCCTTCCTAGAATTGCTTATGATAAGTCTTGTCTAAGTTGATTTATGCAATGAAAGTTCTCTTTTCAAAAAAAAAAAAAAAAAAACATAGTTGGGGTGAAATGAGATCCATACAAGTTCAAGTAATATTATGTACAAATTTAAACCGCAAGTCCATACAAGTTTACAACTATTCAAGTCTTTTGACAAAAATAAAGATGAGAATCATTATAAAAATTACAAATCTTTTTAACCCATAGTTGGGGTGAAATGACATGCATTCAAAGTTGGAGTAATACTACATATAAATTTTCCATCAAAAAACAAATAAAAAATACTACATATAAATTTATGCCGCAAGTCTCACGCCAGAGTAATGATATACACAATATTATTCTTTAACACATAATTGTAAAGTGATGTAAAATGAAGATATTTTTGTAAAATAATATTACTTTTATAAAATATTTTATAATAATACTCTACATTTTAAAACATGATTGTAAAAAGCATTATGTGTTTATCATTTTTCTTTTTTCAAATAACTTACATAGAATTGACATAAAAAAAAAATATTTTTAGATACGAACGGTTACGGTTATTTATGGAAAATAATCACAATCACCAAGCAACATTTCTTTGGTATTATTGTTCATAATAAAATTGCAAATAATATGATATTCAACGGCTAAAACCAAATATAGTAAAAAACAAATACAACATGACAGACGATAAAATATTATATATACTTTATAATAAAAAAAAAATTACGATATAATGAATTACATTAAATCACATCAACTTTCTAGATAGACCACACATCTCTAAAAGAACCACGGGCTAATCACGATATCGGGGCTAATGAACTAAAAATACATAAATTTGGAGCAAGTAGGGCATTGATCTGGAGATACATGTGAAAAGTACAATTCTTTTTCTATTTTACAGCAGGGTAGTGCAATTCAAAAGCCTTTACACATCATATCATCTACATAGCATAATTTGATTAGTAAAATTCAAATTTTAAAATTTATCTTATAAATCAAATTATGCCACGTAGATGGTTTGTAGTATAAAGACCTTCAAATACAATTATTCTTTACAACACCAACAAATAAGTATGTGTATACTAATAAAAATATAAAATTTCGTCATGCACGAGCTTTAAACCCTTTTTTCTTTTTCTGCAGAAACAGTATGTGACTTGAAGATGCTAATTTGCTTGTTTTTTGGTGTAATCCCTCGGGCCAAATATGGTAGATCCAACTCTCACATTGGTACTGCCCATTTCAATCTGCAGATAGCAGAAAACGCCATTATCAGTTGCAAGATCTCCTCACTGATAGTGTTCCAGCCTTGCTGAGTACAATGCATTTTAATAAGAACTTAAACGACTGTTTACAAGATGCAAGAACAACATGAAATGCATTTCTTTCAAGTTTTCAAGACAACCTTTTCTTTTATAGTTAAGTTCTCAAGATAACTTTTTTTTTTTCCCCTTTTTTGTTTTAGTGACAGGGAAACCTCCTTACGGTAGAGCTCTACGACTCACCCATGGAACCTAAACCCCCCGTGGAGACTAGCACAGCAACCTACTGCCATGACCTCCCACTTAAATTGCAACTTGATCTCAGGGGGAATCGAACATGTGACATGAGGCACGTGCACACAAGTTCCCCCTTGCTACTTGGGCTATCCATGGGTGGATAAGTTAAGTTTTCAAGATAACTTTTTTTATAAGTAAATTTTCAAGATAACTAACTGGGTTGTTTGGATGTTGAGATGGTTTCATCTTATCACATTACATCACATCTCAACATCCAAACATCACTCAATCATATACTTTTTAATTTCAAATTTTTAAATTTTTTCATCTAATCATGACCTAATCATTACAACTTTTTCAAACTAAAAAAAAAAAAAAAATTCAACTTTTTCAAATCCCAAAACAAAAATAACATTAAAAATTTTTATTCTAACAATATTTTAACTTTATAATATTTTTATTTAACTTGTTATCTCTCATTTCTCAAGATCACATAAAACGTCATAACTCAAACCATTTTACTACTGTTCACAAATCATTTTACTACTATTTACAGATTTCTCATCTCATTTCCTAAGTATCCCTTAATTCAATATTCAATTGTAAAGTTCCCATTCTTTCAAGACAATCCCTGGTCATTTTCAAATGTGTCCCAAGCATTTCTGAAGTGCATTCCCGGCGTTTCAAAACAATTCCTACAAAGTTTCTGTGGCTTTGTCCGCTTCTTGTAACCCATTACTAAAATCCATCCAACCAATGCCAACATTTCAAGCTAACTATCTTATAGTCCAAGGACGGTTCCAGTCAGCACAATGCTTGAGGATTAAAATGTTCAGGAATCAAAAAGTAAAATATGCACCAAAAATCAAGGAATTTGAAGGTCATTGCTATCTTCGTTAGGAATTAACTATTTAACTTTGCCCCAAGATATAGCTTTTTTACCGCTAGCTCAAAGTCACCGGACATGCCCATTGACAGCTCACACTGCTGCTGCTCCATTCCAAGTGCCTTGCAAACCTCAATTCTACAGTTCGATAGTGTCTAATGCATCACAACACAAAACAACAAATAACGTCCAAGTAAATTAACTCATAAATAAAAACTCAGGGAAAAGAAATACAGTACGTGGAAATATATACCAAACTCTCTTTTCATATATCTGAAAACATAGTCCAAAATATAATGAAAGCACCACATAACCATAACTTGTAGCAAATTATGTGAAAACAAGAAATGATCAATTCATTCTTGTGCAGTGTCACTTCACAGTGTAAACCAAGAATTGCCACCTTGAAGTTCTCCGGAGTTGATGAATAATCTGGCATCCCTATTGTCATTAAGCCAGAGAACTCTAGATTTGGGCAGTGCAATTTAACATGTTTCACAAGTTCAGCACAACCAGAAGGATCGACCCCAGATTTTGCTGTAAAAATATCACAAAAATCCAACTAATCAGCCATGTAAATTTGTGAGGCATGGTAAAATACAAATAAATACCACATCAATGCAAAGAGAAGCCAACGACTAGAAGGAAGAAGATGCTATTTTGTGCAAGCAACCAAATGTAGATAACTCTGAATGTGAATATTTATGCTGCTTTAGAGAGCAGCCAAGCAACACTGGAAGTATCAAGATATGCAGACAGTTGACTGTATGCTGCCGCTAAACTTAAGTTTACAGGCTATGGGAATGTTTGGAGTTGAACAGGATGGATGCTCCAAAGTTGACAATGCGTAGCCAAGGTTACATTAGTTCACAAATAACAGGAAAACAAGGTTGTATACGAGCCCAGACATCATAATATTTCAGGATAAGCATATGATGGTAAAAGGAGGAGTGCAAAACAGACGTTCATGAAATTCCAGAGCTGCTTCACATGCTTGTGCCGGACTAGATAACAGGGAGAACTTCTGTGAAAATGGATATATAAAAAAAAAAAAATCAGTAATGACTTTCTGTTTCACTCACATGCTTCTCCACTGGTATTCACCTGGACAAGAACCTTCAAAGGATTTCTCCCAAGGCTCGACACTACGCGCTCAAGATGATTTGCAATCTGTGAATTATACGTAGAGTAGCATTATCATTGTGAGTCATCCCAAGTAAATTTGTTACAATGTTAGCTTGTTTTTGCTTAAGACTACTAATATCACAATCTGAAACTCAGACAGGGCCACAAGAGACTTATAATAATAGCTTGTTAGCATTATTATAAGTTTTTGAACGCATAACGCATGCACAATCCAAAAAAACGAAAGAAGATTTTGAGTTTCCTTTAATAAATACAAATTGGAAAGATTAGCTCTTACCTGCAACAATCATACAGATAATGGGCTAAGTCTTTACCTTCTCATTATCTACGCCCTCAACCATTGCGAGATTTGGTACTCCAGCTGCGTATGGAAGTTAAAACCTTGGTTTTAAAACTTACCGTACTCCTCTCATGCATATTTAAATAACTATTCATTGTAGAATGTGATAGATAGATAGATAACGTCGGTGCTGTAACATGATTATCAAGTGGCGAATTTCTCTACCACTTTTCCTTATGCACAAGACACACACAATCCTACACAGAGACACCCAGCTCTCATATGGAAAACAACATTTATCAGATTACTTAAAACCCATTTGCTAATAGGTCTCTAAGTGCCCTTAAAATCCACCAAAAGTTAACAAAACCTAGGGATATTCATATTTACTACTTTGACCAGTAATTAAATCGGCGGAAACCGAAACCTATAATCCGAAATCTGTTACCCATACTAGAATATATACTACTAATACAGTAATACTTTGTCTCGCCGCATTTAGTTATTACAAAAAAAAAAAAAAAGGAACTTTATCAATTGCAGAACCTCAAATTTATATTCCAACGAGAAAAATAAAACCGGGCAATGAAAAAGAAGAAGAGAAAAAATATCATACAGAGTAAGGATTTGATTTTGTTACTCTGCAAATGCCCAATGAAATGCCATTCTATGTCTTCAGGAAGCTACAAACCAAAAAACAAAAAATAAAATTAAAGAGTAAGAAGCAACCTCAATTTAAACATAAAACGTATAGAGAGAAAGAGACCTGAGGAGCTTTTTCGATAAATTCTTGAACGTAGTTCTCGCCAAAGCATCGGTGGCCAGCGTCATACACTTGGCGGATGAGAGAGACCGGCTTGGTTTTCGAGACGGCCACGACACGGACCCGGTCTGATGAGTGGCCCGACCTCTCCGCCGCGTGACGGACACGGTGCATTACCGATCTCAGAGCCGCCACAGCCGCGCCTTCAACCGCCGGAGCAGCCATTCGGCTTTTGGGAGTGGGAACAAATGTAGTAGAAAATACAAGGTCCGAGGCCAAGGGAACTAGATTGGGTCCAGTTCCGCTGTCTATTGTAAAATACAATACGTGGCATAAATCTAACGGATGTAATTGTACCTTTAATTCAAGTTGGGCCCGAGACCGAGAGCCCAAGAGTATGCTGAGTTGAAATTTTTATTTTTCCTTTTAGTAAATTTCTCTAACTCACAAGTATTTCTGACCGAGAGTCGTCATTTGATTACACATAATATGAGATAAAATAAAAATATATATATATCAATGATAGTGAGATAATTAATAAATAATATTGAAATAATTTGAATTAAGATATTTTATAGAGTTTTAAAAATTAGAGAGAAAAATTTGAATAAAAATATTATTTTTATTTTAAAATTTTAATTATTTGAATTTTTTTTTTTTGAAAGTTTGAAAAACTTTTAATGATTAAGAAATGTTTTGATGCAAAAGTTGAAAAGTTGAGAGTTTTAAATTAAAAAAATGTTTATGTTTAAATGATATTTAAATATTAAGATGAGATGATATGAGATGAAATTGTTTATGAAACCAAAGGGGGCCTTATTCTTTACATTGTAAAATCAAGGGTTCAATATAAAATTAGTCTATTTTGTCTTAAAATTAAATTCCTCCATATCTTTTTCAATTAAAATTTTGACATTTATGAATTAAAATATGCTTTTCAATCTAAAAAAAGCCTATTTTATTTTCTTAGTTTGTTGTTTGAAAAATGTTAGGGATGGACAGTGGGGCCCTACACCCCGCCCCCACATGAGCTAGGAAGGGATCCCTGTCGCCATATGCGGGGGGTGGGTGTGTTAGGAACCTCGGTCAAATCCCTAAATAGACCGAGCTCCCTAACACTATGATCTTCACGCCTATGTCTTCCTTGTGTTGACCGAATGCCAAGTCCTCTCTTGCTTGGATATAGCGCAACAATGATGATGATGACAATTTTAGTATGGTGAGATTAAGTGTTTAGGGTGATTTGGTGTATGGGAGTGATGGAAAAGTGATGAAGTGCAAGGGCTAGAATGGATGAAGAGGTCGCAACGCCTAGTGTGGATTAGGGTTGCGCCACCTAGGGTTAGGTTTAGGGTTTGGAAGAGGGTGATGAGTGGCTAGGGTTGGCCAAATTTGGATTGTTGAGTGATTTTAAGAAAGTTTCCTAAAATATTGAGATTTAAATTGGGATAGTGATGGCCGATCAAAGGGTTTGATATGGTCAACTAGAGCTTCCAAGTATAGAAACACTAATATAGAAAGTGGAGAAGGCGGCTAAGAAAAATTCAAATAAGGCAAGTATTGGCCGAAATTTGAATTTGAATTAACAAGGCAAGAGGGTTTTGGCTATGGTAAGTGTGGGATGGATGAATGGTATTTTGGGGTAGTGGCCGGATATGGTAAGTAGGGCAAACAAGAGTTGGTCGAAATTATGAGTGGGGAAAAGATCAAATGGATGAATGACAATACTTGTTGGCTGAAACTCACAAGAACAATGATGAACAATGCAATAACAATGGATATGAAATAACAAGATCAATGGAAAGGAAATGGAAGACAAGATAATAAATGAAAAGTACTCATAAGATTAATAACATGAATCACACTTATTCACGAATTGCAAAGTGTGATTCTCTTCTTAGGGTTTCACGAATTGTACCTCAAAGAGCCAAAGTGCTAAGCACTGATAATGATCTCAAGAACAAAGTCGTCTACAAAGAAAAATTGTCAAAAGATGTAAATGAAATTACTAAGGGTCATATATATAAGAATTACAAAGTGGAAACACCCAAAAGATCACTTGGCAAATAATTAATCAAAAATAAATAATAAAAGCAATAACATAGGTGGCCAAGACCAAGATGGTCTATGGCATGCATTGGCCCATGAGTGGGCTATGATGGTGCATGGTCCTCGGTTGGTGAGGTTTGATCCATGGTTGGTGGGCACGGCATGGCTTGCTGGTGGTCACAGCATGGTGCCATGCAAAGGCCTACTGGTGGTCAAGGCAGTGAGCCATGCGTTTGTGCTACATGGCCCAGGCAGGTGGCCTAGGCGTTGGTTCGGCATGGCCTAGGCAGGTGGCCTGGGTGATGAGGTTGCAGGGCATGGGCTGGGCCATGCGCTGGATGGCATGCCACTGAATTGCTTTAAAAGGCATGGATTGGAGCAGTGCGCTGATGGCATGCCACTAACCTCGCTGGCGTGCGGCATAGGGGCCATAGGGTCAAGCACATGCATGGGCGTTGTGGGCAAGGGCGCAAGTGTGGGCATGCACAGGATGGGCGTGCGCAGGGGCATTGTGGGCATGGGCGCTCATGAGTGATGTGCAGCGCCTAGGCGCGCTCATGGCCATGCGACATGTGTGTGTGTGCAGGGCCATGCGGCGTAATGGAATGCGCATGGGCGTGCGCATACCTGTGCACGGCCACTAACCTCGCTGGGCCTGTAACTTGGCGTGTGCATGGCCTGCATGCTGAGTGCCCCGTGCATGTTAAGGCACGGGCCAAGGTATGCATGTGGTCGGTCTATGGGCATGATGGGCGCCCCGTGTGTGACAAAGCATGCTCGTGGCATGTCCCCGACATGGCTAGGACATGTGCGGCACTTCTAGGGGTGGTTTTATGTGGAGGTCTAACTGGGTGGCCTCGCTAGCATTTGGCGTCCTAGTTGAGGCGGGGGACAGATTGTGCCCAACCCTGCCCCAGTTTTCCCCGCCCCACTATAATATATATTTATAATAAATATATATATGTATTTATTAAAAAAAAATCCTAATCATAAAGTGATGTCGTTTTGTATATGACAAAACGACGTTGTTTTATGGCTGAGGGAATGTTTTTAAAACAACTCACCCATACCAGAACGACGTCATTTTGTAAATAACAAAACAACGTCATTCTAGCATAGGGTGTTAAGTTACCCCCCACCCTGCGACTCCCTTTCCGCTAGCACCTTCTCTCAGACTCTCTCTCTCTCATCTCCATCTACTTTGTCACGGTCCATCCGTCGTACGCACTACACCTTCTACTCTGTCGTTGTTAGTTTGCATCTTCATTGTTGAAGGTATGTTAACAGAATTTGTAGTGTTTTTTTTTTTTTTAAGTTATGGAGTTTGGAGGAAGGATATGATTAAATGGAGGAGTTGGAGGATGTGATTGTGTCATTGTAAATTATCTGCTATGGAGATTTAATTTGTGCATGTGTTATGATGTGTGTGTTATTTTTTTTTAAGTGATTTTGTGACTTTAGGGTTTCAGATTAGAATCCTAAATTAGTCTAGAATTCTAATATGAAACCCTTAATTATGTTAGAGGTTTCAATCTTGAAATCCTGTAACTTTAAATTAATTTAGGGAAACCCTAAGTTGCAAACTTACAAAGTTATAAGTAATTTGAAAATTGGTTGGGTTGTTTGCTGAATACATTAATTGATTTGAAATTTGTATTTTATATTAATTGCTGAAAATTATTGAGTATACAATTGATGTTAGTGGCTGTGAATCTATGTGTGTTGCTGTGAATCTGTGGTGTTGATGTTAGTGCCATATTTTCATTTCAGATTTTTGACTGTTTTGGGGAATTGGGGATGCCTAGTCTGGCAGATTTTAGTGATATCTCTTTTGCCCCTACCCCAACACCTAATCCTACACCTGCCATTAACCACATAGACCCTAGTTCTAACCCTATGGAGACAGAACCTTACCCTGCCCTCAAGTCCACACAAAGCAATAAACCAATTTCCATAGTTTGGTCTCACTTTACTAAACTAGAGAGTGATGAGTCGGTGACTCCAATAACCCCAAGGAAAGTGAACCATTGTAGTAAACTCTATAGATGTCACGATAGGAAATAGGGTACAATTAAATGTATACTTAAAAGAACAATACAAGAAGAGTTCAATATTAAAATTCTTATAAGGGAATAGTTAATTTAGACTAGAGATTGGACTAAAAAAAATGTCGGATGTGAGTAGTGGGGATTCAACGTTAAAAAGGTATACTGAGTATAATCTCGATGAGTTTAGAAGAAAGTTAGCTCGTATGATTATTATGGACGAGTAACCTTTTCCATTTGTGGAGGGGAGATGGTTCCAAGAATATTCTAACTACTTGAAACCTAGATTTAATCTTCCTTAAAAACATTATAAGAAATAGAAAGATTTGTTAAGGGGCTAATTGGAGGGTTAAATAGTTTGTCTCACTACCGATACTTGGATATCCATCCAAAATTATAATTACATGTGCTTTGACTGTGCATTTCATTGATTATGATTGGACACTACACAAAAAAATTATTAAGTTTTGTCAAATTTCTAATCACAAGTGTGAGATAGTTGGGAAGGTCTTGGAAGCCGCAATAAAAGAGTGGGGGTTGGCACGGATTTTGACAGTTACAATTGATAATGCCTCGTCTAACGATGTCGCCTTGGGACATCTTAAGACCTTTCTTAGATATGCAAATAAGACAATCTTAGATGGTGATTGTTTGCATGTTAGATGTACTACACATATTCTGAATTTAATTTTCATTGATGGTTTGAAAGATGTTGATGACTCTGTTGCACAAGTCAAAATGGCTGTGAGATTTGTGAGATATTTTCCTGGTAGAGTGGAGAAATTCAAGGTTGTTGTGAAGAATACGGACATAACATCCAAGAAATGCCTTTGTACTGATATTCCTATAAGATGAAACCAAACTTTCTTGATATTGGCAACGACCCAAGAATATAAGCTGATATTTGAATAATTGGGTGATGAAGACATTCAATATTTCAAATATTTTAATGAGCACGGGGATTAGGAAAACCGATTGATGATGATTTGAAGGTTTTGTTGCTACTTTTGTAGATTTTTTTAGACTTTTCTATGAGGTCACATTGAGGTTATCTAGTTATTTGTATCGTACATCCAATGATTTTTGTTAGCAAATGTGTAAGATGAAAGGATAATTGAATGAAATGTGTAGGGGTGACCATATTAGGATGTGAGAGATGACATTGATGATGATGGTCAAATATGACAAGTATTGGAGTGATTTGAGTAAGCTAAATATTCTGTTAGATGTGGCTGTTGCTCTTGACTCCTAGATCAAGATTGATGGCATGATATGTGGTTTGGGACTTGCGCACGGGAACGCATGGGTTGAATTTATTGAGATAATGGTTAGAGAAACCTTGGGTAAACTGTTTGATGAGTTTATCGTGATCAGATATGGTAATGCACCTACACTTACACCTACCCCTGCCTCCTTCAAAAGCCGGAATGGGGAAAAAGTGTAGGCTAGTGTGGGGTGAGAGCCTTTCACAAAACCTCTTATTAGTTCGTCAATCTACAGATGCGAAGTTGGAGGTAGATAGATATTTAGTAGGGGATCTTCTAACATATACATGAGAACTTGATATTTTAGCATGGTTGAAGACCAATGCCGTGAAATATCTCGTTTTTGGAGAGATAATTCACAGTATTTTGGCCATCCTAATTAGCATCGTTGCCTCATAGTTGACTTTTAGTACCGAAGGGCGCATATTAGATCCATTCCGGAGTTCATTGTTTGCTATTACTGTGGAGGCATTGATTTGCACGCATATTTGGATCAATGGGATGGAAATTCAGGTTCCGAATGTTCTTGACTTTAAGGAGATCGATGAGGAGGAGGGTGGTGATCAGATTAGATCTGGTAATCGTTGTTTTTATTTTATTTTTTTGATTTATTTATATTCATTTCATCGGTGTTAATTTTAAATTTAATTGTTGTAGCAATACATGAGACGACGTCTACCTCAGCCGCAGTATGACTTCATGGTATTGGACCCACCACTGCCATTTACCATAGGTTTGTACATTTTGTATTGTTCCTTAATTATTTTTTGTATTTATATAATTTTTGACATCTAATTATTTTTCTTGTATTTTTTATAATCTTATTGTCATAGACTCATAGGCGCAGCTCAATCCTGATCTTAGGACCCAAGCCCAAGGACCAAAATTCAAATGATCTATTCTCATCTTGATCCTCATCTCATCTTGGTTAGTCAGATTTTAGTTTTTAATTTTTTCATTTCTAATATATGTTTGTATATTTTAATTTTTGTTTCTTATTTATAATTCTAATTTATTTTCTTATTAAATTTTTAATATTCAGTTTTTATGATCCAACGGCAGGCAGCACTAATTACATGTCTTTCCACCTTTGGCCACCCGCCCCAAATGTCAAACAACTCACTTAATTGTATTCAATGATTCACTTATTTGTAATATTGATATAATGTCCATTTTATATATGTAATTTTGTAATTATTTTCTCTTAATTTGTATTATTGTAATAGCTTAGTTATTATTATTAATTTATTACTTAGTACTTTTGTAGTTGGTTGAAAAATACATCTTAGTAGTATATTATTTTTATTATTGTAAATTCATTTTTTTTGTGATTTGTATTTTTTCTTTTTGGTTAGTTTCTGGACACAAAATAAACCAAAACTTGGTCAGGGCTATCTCGGCCCCATTTAAGCTATTTCTGGGCCATTTTGGGCCTAGAAACATGTTATGGGCCAATGATCCATTTGGGTGGGGCGTCCGCCCCTACATCCAATACTCGAACAGGGTATCCCACCCCTGCAGACTGGGGGCAGATTACTAGGTGGAAAACCCCCACCCTCGCCCATGTGGGGGTGGGCTATCCCGCCCCGTAGGGTGTGGGTAGCACCCCTTTTCATTCTTATTACTTTTAGTTTTCTAGTAATTAATTTTCTCAAGTAATAAGTTTTTTAAATCTAATTTTTACTATTTATCTTTCCCACTTTTATGATTTTTTAAATATATTTTTATTTTTAGTTTCTTTGTCAATAGTTTTTATGTCAAACTTATTATGGATACTTATAATACAATTTTTGATCATTAGAAAGGTGACTTTGTGGAATATTTGAATATCTTAGTAGTGCTACATGTATCTATAATTTTACATAAAAAGTTTATTTTATCAATTTTCTTTTTAAATTTAAATTTAAAATTTCATAATTTTCAATATATAAATATCTAACACGTCCACATCTATTGCACAAACAGCAGTTTCATCTTAATTATCGAAATAAAACCAAAAATCTTAAGTCAACATTACACGTACGGGCACTGTTTAATGGACAAGAATAAACGATCAAGTACCGGTTATCTTACTGGACAAGATATAACCCCCAAAAAACCATTTATTAGCTAGCAGTCGCCATGACACGCTGAACAAAATGCAATTAAACACAATATTTTCCCAATGGAAACTGCTTGAAAATGCATGAACATACACATCGTACCCCAGAAAACTTTTTTTAAAATGACCGCTAAATTAAATATCAGCAGTCATATTGTTCTCCCACAATCATCATGTTAATATGTGCTTCTGGTTTCCAATTAGTTGATTTGGTCTAATTTGAAGCAGGGGCCTGTGGAGGAGTACTACTCTCGAATTTTGTACTTGGAGTCGTGCCATTAGGGGCGTTCATGTCTTGACCTTCCTTTTTGGGCTTGCGACGTTCTGATATAAATTTGCTCCAAGTGTAAATCTCCAACCCCAATGTAGTGGCTGCAAAAGCTATAAGCACTCCAATGTAAGCCCATTTCCAAGTTCCGTCATGGTCCAGAATGTTGATCCCTTGAAATATGTTCACAGAAATCCCAGCGAGCAGTAAATAGCCAAGAAGATGATGGTACATGTTCCAGTGCTTGCGGTAATCATCGTCGTGCTTCGGTTTTAAACGGAGCGCCAAAATCTAAGAAACCCAAAAGATCAATATTAATGTACCAACAAAATTTATACAATACATACATACATATAAAAAAAACCAATATGTGATCGGAGCTTCGACCGAGAGTCGACAGAGACAGGTTAAGAGGGTTTACTTGTAAAGTTGCGAACGTGAATATGAATATACCAAGAAGCCGGTGGGTGCGAAAGATATAGTATCTTGAAGCATGCCCAAGCCCTAAACCAATGCCCCAGGCTGTGGTGCCAATAACATAGCCAGCTATCTGACAGGAAACGTGAAGATAAAACCACGTTTTCATTCCAATATTAAAGGGATATATCCTGCAGTACCTTGCGACAATCACACCAATGGGCAACATTACTCCCCACCCCACGATGTTCAGAATCCCATGCACCTACAATTAACCATAATTAATTATGATCATGTCTAGTCCTTAGCATCAAATTTAACATATATATATATAATATAATATCCTTTTCTTCTTCTTTCATTTGCCTTAATTAATTGTTCCTTTTATGACAGCGAACTCAAGCGCCAACAGCAATATATATATATATATATATTTATTTATATATCTCATGATCTTCCAGTTTATATATACACGCACATACATACATATAATTGAAAGCCAAAAAATGCATGCAATAGTTTTAATTTGAAAGGCTAATTTGCAAGTAAATTAATTAGTTTCTTACATGTCTAAGGTGATGCCGGTGTTTTCCAACGCTCTGAGCATTCCCGTTGTTCATGTTTAGAGTCTCGGTGCTGTCCACATTCTGAAGAGACGCGGCATGCATCATAGGCTGCCAGCCTTCAGCATGATGCCCAACTTGCCACACGTGGTTCAACTTTGAAACGTTGTAGTCCTGAAGAGGAAGATATAGCGTTGCATTTATGATCATGTAGCGCCTTTCTCCTATGTAATTTACTCCCATCCTTGAGAATTTAACGTCCTGCATGTTCTCTGTAGGCAGGAGCTGGCAACCGAGCTTGGTATCTCTGGTGATGTTATAGGTACTGATAACTAAGGATTCGTTTTGCTGTCTGATGCCTATGATGGCCCTAGTTCCAACCATCTGTGGCATCTTCCCCGGATTGACCCCCCAGGCCAGCCATCCCGTTTCACTGTGTAAACTGGCTCCTAAGATTATGTCAATCCGCGTCTCGTTGTGGTTGGCGCTGGAGACGCTCCACCCAAATTCTGCTCCTAATGTCGTCAATTTCTTGCATTGCGTGATATTTATAGTCTTGGCCATTTCAGAGAAATGAAGACTACATGATGAAGAGGACTGGGCAACGCTGAAGAGAAGGGGCAAAAAGGCCAATAATAATAATAATATTGTCATGAGCGTTACAGGTTTTGTAGAAGAAGACATGATATTGCCTCAATTGTTTCCCAAGTAACTGCTCATTTGTGGTATGTCCCTATGAGGGCTTTATATATATAATTCTTTATCCCAATGCATGGTAAGAATAAAGTTCATTTCTAAAGGCATTAGCTTGCTGCTTTATTCTCCTTTGATGTTAAACGATATGATGATTTCAAGAACTGTTCGCAGGTCAGCTTGGTGTTTGAGATTCGGCTCATGTGCCCTTTGATATAACTGGGGTGTCTTGATTGAGAAGCTGGCAGCAAAGGCCCGCCCAGGATTTACGCTTGGCATTTAGCTGAGAACATCAATTACTTGGAGGATAGTCATCCTCATATTCTAAAGATCATCTGGGTGGGGGAGAAACTGGTCATTTTACTAACCAATTAAAGAAGAAGCTCATCATTTTGCTCTGAAAAGGGCAACTGTACTTTAGAAATCTGCCAACAAGTAAGAACGGATCATGCAAAATGATTGGTCATGTACCAAAAAGTCATCTGTATACAAAGATACCCTACTGTAATAACAAACAGCTGCTAGCTGCAGTTGTTTTCTTTTGATGCCTCACAGCCTCGGTATCCATGTAGTATGCACTCCGGTCTATTGTTCTGTACTTTCGTAGATGTTTAATGCATGCTTACTTTGTCAGGAACAAGAAAAAAAAGATGCTTTTACCGTATTAATTAGACCAATTGAAAAACAAAATGTTGGATATATAGTTGAAAAACAGAACTGTTGCCAATGAAAAGTTGTATATATGTATGAAATATTTGAATATTAGGCATGCAAGACAAACAGAAAGATCATAGGTACTAGGTAGTGGCTTTTAGTTCGACACTTATAGACATAAACAAGCTATATATTCAGCGCCCCCACTTTGGTGCAATGCAATCGAGGAACAAAACATATATCTATATATATATATATATATAGTACTTCCCGAACACTCACTTAAAAGTTGCAGAAAGACATTTAAAATTAAATTGAAGTTTGTACGTACCACGCATTGCAGTTCAGTTCGTGTCTTATGTTTATGTGCAAGGGCCGGAGGATTGATGGTGAAGAACGTTTATAGGTCGTGTTTCATGTTTCTTATCACTGTCTACATTTATGCTTTACCCAGCAAACTAAGAAATCCTTCGTACCTTTACTTTAAACCTCGTGGCAAGCAAATATTCCCATCACCGGCCTTTTAACTCTCTCTCTTTTTTGGGGTACCCCTTGATGGTGTGAATCGTACTGTGACATCCGGAGAAGCACTGACCCGACTATAACGTTATGAAAGGCCAGCCAAATGTCCAATAGAAATGCTATAGTCTCAAAAATATCTTACTGAAAGAAATTTACAAATTGATATGGTTTTATATTGAAAAAATTTATGAGCCTAACTCATCTTATAAAATCGGTTCAACATGAGAGAATTATTCATTCTTTATAAACATGCCCAAAACCTTGTCTACAGGCAATGTGTGATTATTTCTCAACACCCTCCCTCATGTGTAGGTCAGTATTTTTTTTTCTGATTTTTGTCACGAGGTAAGTAGTGTGGACCCCCATTCGTCCTATGACAGGCTGTGATATCATGAAAGAATTCGTGGGCCTAATTCATCTCATAAAATCGGTTCAACAAGAGAATATTGTTCATTCCTTATAAATATGCCCAAGATCTTGTCCACAGATAATGTGTGATTAATGATTATTCTTCAACACATATGATATATTAGATCTATTTTATAATAAGGTAATTTTACAATCTAACGTATCACATAAAAACACGTTAATTTCTAAGTTATTTTTATGGAGTAATTTCGTGGTTAAAACATTTCTCATATTCCAATAGCGACATAATAAAGATAATTATTTATTTCTTGAATTTCTTGAACTGTGACACGTGCACTCGATTTTTAACTTTTTACACATAATAAATAGAATAACGTTACTCATCATCCCAACTTTCATCATCCTATAATGTGACATTAGATGATTGGAGATTATTTATTATATTTTACTTGTGAACTTATCATCTAATGCCACATCATGGGATGATGGGAGGATGATGAAAGTTGGGATGATGAATAGATTTTTCCTTTTCTAAAATGAAGGCTGATACAAAGAAATGTTTAATGACATAGGTTTTTATGCAAAGTGCGAACACGAAGAGTAACTTATTTTTACCCTCTATTAATTATTAGAAAAAATCTTAAGATCAACCACTGCGCAGCTGCAGTCGGGTGCACACCTTACGTGTCCATTAAACGCACGTTTCGTTCCCTCTCTCAGACGGAAAGGCCTTCACATTTTGAAGATAACTTTCTTCCTCTTCTCCCTCCCCGTTTCTTTTCTTCCTATCCCCACCCATCCCCGTGTCACCCCCCACCCCCACCACTCGCGTCGGCATCCTGCTAAATTGATTGTTCCAATGTAAACCAATTGTTATTTTGCCCATGGTATCTGATGTCTAGACTTTATACTTTGAACATTTTTTGGCATTCGATAGAGTTTTCCATACTCATGTAAGTTGTAGAACCATGATGGCGATGTTATAGCCTCAGATGCGTTGTCTGTTAATGTCTCTTAGTGGGCCACCATTTCACATTTTTTTTGTGATCTGACTACTCAACTCCTAATTTTAAAGGATATTTGTGTTTGAAGAGCCTTAATCTTTACCAAGTTTTTGTTGCCTCTAATGCAACTGAAAGTCTTATTTCGAGTTGCCCTCTTTTTGAGAGTCTATTACTCTCTTACTAGGAAGTTTAAACTCTAAATATTTATGCTCCAAATCTTACTTGGTTTTATACATTTTCTCATCAATAATATTACTGGGATGTAACACACACAAAGCTTTATAAGGAAGGAATACTTTGTTATTTCCTAACTCAGTGCATGTCAAAAACTAAGTAGGAAGGAAGATGACTTGCAGGAGAAGCGAGGAGGTGTGAATTTTTTGTTTTGGCTGATATACTTCACTTGCTATAGGAGAACATTCGTACAAGCTGAGAGAATAAAGTCAATAAGATGGGGGCTAATGTATTGCTGCGCAAGCATGAAGTTCATAAAAGAGAAGATAAAGTACGAGAGAAAGAGACAACTCTACGAAATGAAAAGCAAAAATTATTGTGTTTGTATTGGATTGTCACATTTATAATAGTTTTTGTTTGGTTCGGATAAACTATATGTAAATAAGACGTTGTATGGTAATCTCCCTATGTTTTGGTTATGATGTACAAAAGGAGTATATGTAGGTTCATTAAATTTTCCTTTGTAATGAAAAGTTATGTAATGAAAATAGCTTGTACACATCTCATGAATGAAACAAAAATTATAGAGAAAGCTTGTACACATCTCATGAATGAAAACTATATATCAGGTACTGGAAAAACTTAAACGTGCAAGAAATATATCAGGTACTGGAAAAACTGGGAAAACTCAAAAAGTCTTGTGCCAGTTGATCGACAACTCCTAACTAAAACTTCTTTCTTCATCTTTCGTATAAGGCCACAAACATGCCATGTGTTTCACCATTGCTTTTTAGTCATGACGCAAAAGGTTAAAATTGATACAAAAAAGCATTGCATTGGTAATGCCCCCATTATACAGTATTACTATGACGTGAAATCATTTCCATTTCAGTAAATCGATCATGCTAATGCCTCACTTGCCAGAGGGGAGATCCAGCTTTTCGTTGCAGGAATATGCTTTCCCCCAGCTTCTGCTTCTTTCCACTTGAGCTCTCCTCGTCCTCCAAGGACTCGTCTTGTTTGACAACCCCACTCCTTTGGAAGACTTGATCAGCTGTTTCCACCAAGTATTCTCACTACTCACTAGCCAGTCGAACAACCAATGGGCTGCCACAAGCTAATTTCATTTTCCCATGCATCTTCTCCTTGGCCAATTAGCTTCCTGCATCCTCACTTTAATGGTTGAAATCAATACGTGCTTGAAAATAAAACCATCCAATATGCCCATTTTTGTTTTACTTGTCAAAAAAAAAAAAAAAAGATAACAAAGGAAAACAACTTGAAGATGGAAGTTACCTCAAAATAGATGGAGGCACTAAGAGTGTAAGTTTAAATAGAGAAACAGGACCAGACTGAACCGGGGTCTAGTCTGGGACCGGTTCCAATATTATGAAAACCGGCAGGACTTGGTTCCATAGTTTTCGGGACCGGACAGAACCGGTTGAGAAAAAAATTTATAGAAAAATTAATTTTATATATTACACAAAATATTTTTTATATATAAGTTTTATATATAATATATAATTATATATGAAATTTTTACTTATAATATATATAATTATATATCATATATGAAATAATTTCATCTTATAATTTATAAATTATAACATAAAATATTAATCTTAAATATGAATATTTGTAATTTGTTTGATCATATGTTATTAATATAATTATATATAAGATAATATTATTATAATTTATAAAATAAAAGTTTAATCTTAAAGATGAAAATTTAATTGATCATATACTTTAAACATAAAATATATATTAAAATATTAATAACATTTTATCATAAGAAGTAATACTTTATTATATGTTTTTTATATTTTAAAAAAATCGAAAAACTGAACCGGCCAGTAAAACCGAAGGTACAGGTTTAGGAGTGTAACCGGGGCGTAATCAGTTTTGAAAAATACAAAACTGGTACATACTGGTTCGGTCTTAAATTTTGTTTAAAACTGGACCGGACCAATTACACTCCTAGGAGGTACCCATAACCCTTTGGAGAAAACACAAGAAACCAACTTGAAGTCCTGCTTACCTGGTTTGCTTCATCCTGTCATTACTCCATACAAGAATCAACCTATGTCAAGTCCCCCTCCACCTCAAAGAAAGCAAGCTGCAGTTATTTTTCTTTTTGATAGGTGAAAGCAGGCTGCAGTTATTATGTATTCCTATAAGCATATAATCTATGGCATAAAGCAATAGATCTAAGCTTAGAAACCACATAAGTGTCCACCAAATGAACATGGATGAAAAACTCATTTCAAAGAGAACTGTGAATATACCTAGCCCGAGGCTGTAATATCTCCATCCATTAACACAGAGGCTGTAATAGACTACTGGTAGCCCAAAAGGTGAAAATCATTCAATACTAGGTTGAATGTTTACCAAAAGATCAAAAGCAAATCTAAAAAATGGCAGAAACAGACAGATCAAATACGAGAAAGCCATAATGAGGAAATTTTGACTAATGATAAACCAGAAAAAAGAGGTTGGACTTACAAGAATTCATAACGAGATCAGATAATGCTGCCAAAAATCCTCTCCAAGAGGTACAAAAATTACACAAATTACACCACAACCTCTCCGTAAGCTCTTGCTCACTTCCAAATTCCATACCGGATCTTGGTGCTTAACTCGTACCTCATCATCGGATACGATGAAGACTCACGAGATCAGATAACGTTATGTAGAATAACATTTTTAAAAATGGAAACATATGGATGGACTAGCATCAACCCACGATGCAGACCACATAATTATATAGAATAAAATTACCCTTTTTTGCATAGCTCATGTGAATGTTGTTTGATGGAATTAAAATCTCTGCAAAACGGCAAGTTTAACAATCAAAGATACCATGCCTCCATGGGTAAGGAAGTTGTTAACCAAGAATAACATTGCTTATTTTTATACTCTCAGCACTTCTTACAATTTCATAAAAAAGTATATAAACAAACAAATCTATACAAAAACTTGGTTAATGAAGCAATAATATATGATCTATATTATGTTATACCACTAGTACTTGCAGAATTATAATACATGCATTTGTACCCTACCATAATATCATTAATAATATTACTGAAAGTCTCCTCATGAGTTTAGTATTAACTGCTTCGACTTCTGTTATATTTGCGATCTTGCATTTGAGAATTATATAGATATATTTATAATTAAAGTTTTTGGTGACTATAGTTGATTCAATATATTAATTATAAGTAGTACTGGTGTTAAGCATGATGAGGTATCGAGATAAGGCCTTGATTGAGAAGCTTTAATTTGTTTATTTATTTATGTTTTAGTAAGGAAGTCATGAGGTTCTGATGTATATTTATTGATCACACGCGAACGTTGTTGGTACATGCATGTACATTAATACTACATGCTAAATATTAGTTTATGGTAACCAATGATCGAGATCATAGCTTAATTCCTTTGGTATATATATATTCACATATGCTCATATCAGCTAGCTGTCTAGGCCACAGATCACCACAAGTACACAAACCAAATAATTTCAAACCAATTGCCCTGCTTTATCCCCCATGCACGTGCACTTCGCTGTTGATATTCACGGGCAAATATTTGTTTTTGAATTTAATGAAGGGCAAATATCCCAGATATTGAATGAATAAACATCAGTACCTCATGACTTCCTTACTATAACATAATATAGATCATATATACCTCATGACCTCCGGATTTCTAGGGATTGATTAGTATTTTGTAATATATTACAGTCAATTAATATTTGTTGGCTATTTTATTTATGCTCTGGTGGCCTAAGTTGGATTGCTATTCCTTGAGATTTTACAGGAAAAAAAGAGGTGAGCAGTTGGAAAAATTATATACCCTTCATAAGTACAAGTCAATTTCCCTTTATAAGTACAAGTCAATTATGCTTGGCTGGCACCATTTTTGCCACCCCTAATCTTTAAAACCTGAATTCTCTAATTAACATCTACTAGCAAAATTTGTCTAGTTTTACACATGTCTGTATTGGGGCACAACTCATTTATTTGTAACCTAGTGAATTTTGTTTAATCTGAAATGAGCAATAGTAGTTTTTTCTTCTTAATTAATTTGCACTTATTCCTCTTTGAACTTTGTTGCAAATGATCCTAAATCGAAGAATTAGGGTGAAAAACTTGAAAAGAGTCCACTTATGAGATGTAAACTTTTTCAAAAAACTCTGATATGATTCTTCCTTTTTCTAAACTGTGGCATAAGCTGGCTCTAAACAAATATCCTCAGTAAATAAGCAAGGCTTTGGCCGTTCCCAACCCAACCCACGAAATCCACAAAAACAGCAACCAAAATCTATGAAAACAACAACCAAAATTCACGAAAATCAACAATCAAGACCCACAAAAATCAACAACCAAACACACATCTAAAGAACAGGAAAATCAGCAACCAAAAACACATATTCATAACAACAAAAACACACAACCAACAAAAACATAAAAATTTCTAAGAACAACAAAAGGAATATATAGAATAGGTATGAGAAAAACTGCTTAGAAATGTTGAGATTCTTACCTTGGAAACGAAATGCAACAGTGCAAAAAAATGGCAGCTTTCTATCAATGGAAAGGGATGAAAAGGGAGAGGCAATGAGTGGAAGACGAGGGCTCGGCCCCAGATGGTGGAAGAGGGACTTGTGGTTCAGATTGTTGATTTTTGAAGCAGGTCCTTGTGCTGAGAATGTGGTGCTCAGCCACAGATGCAGGGGATGTGGCGCCCCTAACCCCTGTTTAGGATTTCATGGAAACTGAAACGCTGGGACATGCAACACCAGAGTTACTTGCCCCTCGTACACGACAGATTAGATGCAATGAACCTACTGATAACTAATAGTATGCAATATATCGCAATTAAAAGTCAACTTAAGTCCATTTAAATGAAATATTAATCATAGTACTGAAATATAAGAACCCAATACTTCTTGCATAAAAGTAAAAATAGTCATCATAGTTGATATGAGTTTCTAAAGAACTCTCAAAACACAGGACCCAACATTTAAAACTTAAATAGACAATCATTGCCCAAAAGTGGTCCCATAACTTTGTCTTGCTCTTCAGTGGGATTCAGGCCTCACTTGTTTCTCTGTGACCCTGTCTTTGTCCCTAATATGTAACCTTCTAAACTTTTCTATATCTTCAATTATCTTAGTAATTGTTTTGTCAATCAGCTCGAGTTGGTCCCAAATGGATGGCTTAGAAGAGCCTATAACCATTTTAGGCACGATCATCTCTAGAGGAGGTACCATCCTCTTGCTCTTAATCATTGGCGTTAACTAACCCTGTTACAGCTTCTATTATCCCGAGCGAGGAATGATAGTGGGTAAATACAACAGTGAGATTTCGAGAAATCTCAGTAAGTAAACAAATAATGTGCAACATATATCATAAGCGTATGAAGCAAAATTAATAATGAATACATGGACATGGACATGGACTTGTGCATATGCTCTTAACCTTTCAAAGACTTTGCATAAAAGCATGACTTTCATAACCTTGGTTTTTGAAAACATGCTTTCTTCATTTCATACTTATGAGCTCGCAACGTTTCTTGACTTATAACATATCATATCGTATCCTCACGGCTCCCCTATGCACCGTGTGTTTTCCGTTAGTTACCGCATCAACTATTGGTCACTTTGACCAAGGTGACTATGTCTTAACTTTCATATACGGCGGTTCGTATTTCTCCTTCACTGTAGGTGCACCCACTAGTTTTAGGTGCGATTCCGCTCCGGTATCATTTTCTTTTATGTACCAATCGAGATTCGCCGACAGTACTTTGTCGATCCAGGGGTATCCCTCCATTTTAAACACTCCTGAGATGACAGATGAGTTCCGCTAGGACATTCCCTCATCTCAGCATTTCGTGATAAAACTTTATTTTTTAAAAAGACTATTTTTCCTTTCAAAAAGGGTTTTCACAATCCCAATACATGTGACATGACAATAGACCTTAAAACTTTCATGAAACACATGAAATACCATAATGCTTTATCATAACCATGAATGCCGAAATGTTCATCATCAAATAAAGCATCCATACATGCAATACATATCTTGTTACATCTTGAAAATATTAGAACATGCAAACATGTTCTCTTATAACAATTTAAGGCATGCATAACAATCAAAGGCATACATTCCAATCATTCTTATGTAAGGGCCGAAACACACATAAGCCCTAATCTAACCAAAACATCAATCGTATCACATCAATCTTAAAACACCAATGATCATGCTCCATTCATAAGGCTGGCCGAAACTTCCTATCTTAGTGAACATGCATTTTAAACACTTTTCATGAATTTAGAATCTTCTAATGTATTAAACATGAATCTTTAATAAAGAATTTCTCATAGGTGGCCGAAACCCTTCCTTGTGGTTATGGACAATATTCTCTTGAGTTTAGTCCCATATTAAAACATTTGAGTGACAACCATTTATGCATAAACAATCATGGTGAAAACCGAACCCTAACATGGCATTCTTACTTCCTTTTTCATATCATACACATCTTCCTTAAACCGTTTCAATCATGCTTTAACATATTACAACAAAGAAGTTCATAACACATTAAAAAACATCAAGATCCAAACAATCATACCAAAAACTGAATCAACCAAAAGTTCACAAACCATATGCATGAAATATTCAAGTACAAGTTAGAGGTATACTTACAAAAATCCGAAATGTATTTTTATAACAAGTAAGCTGAAAAATCATATACAATACTAGTTAGGATCATTGCTCAAGAAAACCCTAACCATGTGTTCATGTCTAGTTCTTCTTACACCTTTTTCATTCCAAGAAAAATCAAGTTTTCAAACCCCTTTCATTCTTGGATCCGAAACTTACATTCAACAAACACCCTAGCTACTACTCACTAGTGCCGTGATCCACTTTCCTAAAAAACCCATATTTTTAGAGTTTAAAAACAAGTAAGGTTACCTTATCTTTTATTGAAGAAAATCCTAATATAGCCATGTGAGTGTGGATTTGGTTCATGTGGAATAACTTTCTCAAAACATGAACTTTCTTCTTCTAGCTTAAGTGTGCGTGTGTGAGAGCATAAGCTCTAGATGAACTTAACTCAAACAGAGACCTCTCTTCCTTGAAGTTGTGCATGTGTGAGTGGGTAACAAAGAGAAGTTGGTTTCATACCTTCTAAGTCTTCTTCTTGCAAGTGTTTCTTCATTTTGCTTACTCTCAATGGTTTGTTTGGATGGTGAGAAAGTGATGGATACTTAGAAGAAAATGGGGTAGCTGAACTTCGCAAGAGCAAAACACAAAGATAGCCAAAAGGGTTCTATGGTTTTCGGCTCTTCCCTTTTATAGACACTCAAGGACTTTCTTGCATGAAGCAAGCTCATGCATGATTGCCAAGTGGCATGTAGCCATACTACATTCTTCTTCTAACTCATCATTAACTTAAGTTGAAAACCCTAAAATATTTTCTAGCATGTGGTGTCCTCCACCTCCCAACCGAACCTCACTTCCTTCTTTGCCCTTTCTTTTCTTGTCTTTGTTCAATGCACTTTATGGGTAAAGGGTCTTTTGCTAACTCAAGTGTCTTACAGGTGTGCATGAGTGCCAAGTGGAAAATAACGAATGTGTGTGTAAGTGCATGGGTTGTCGAACCCTACTCCCTCCTAGGAGATCTTCTTTTCATCATTTCTTTGGACAATATGTGATTGGTCCTTCTTTTGGCACAAAGATCTTGCCTTAGTCAACCACCTCTAGGGTTTCTTACACAAAATCTCCATTCTATAAGCTTTGGGCATGTAACCTCCCTCCAAGCTTGGTCTTGTTCCTTTCCAATGCAACTTTATACCTACCTTCATGCATGGAAGACACATGGCAAAAAACAACTTTCTTTGCTCCCCCATTGTCCATGGCCTTTGGTCTTCCCTTGTTTCATTTTCCCATATTCCTAATCATTTCCTTCTAGGTTCCTTCCCCATAATGACATGTGTCAAAGGCTTCCTTCCATAAGTAAGGATCTTCATGCATGCGTGACACATGGCCAAAAGTGCTAGCTTTTCCAATGATAGGCGTGTAAGCCATACTTCCTAACTCCTTCTCACATTTCTTCCCTTATTTCCATCGAGATTTATCAAGTCCTACTCTTAACCTTATTGGGTGTTAAGCACCATGTATAAACCTCAAGTTGGGTGTGAGCCCTAATTGTATTGGGTTTCAAAATCCTAATTCTCCTACAAGGACGAAACTCCCATGGGCTTTTTAAAAAAAAAATTATACAAGAGCATAGAAAGTCTTGGTCGTCGCAGGGGAGGTGTTTTTTTTTAAAGATTTCAGTCAGGTTAGTGGAGGCTCGAAGGTGGCTAGAAGGTCACCAGTGAGGTGGTCGATGGCGCTACTGGGTGGCCGACAGAGGTCAAACGCACATTTTGTACGAGATGCGCTGCTGGCTTAGCAAGGGAAGAGTACGCGATGTGGGTTGCCTGGCGAGGGAAGAGTACGCAATGCGGTTGATTCCACCAAAATCGATAGTGTCACTGGTGGCGCTGGGCAAAGGAAGGTGAAGGTGTGAAAAAACACACGTTTTGTAAAAAGAAAAAAAAAATAGCATCCACATAGGATGTGCACTATATGCACTGTTACAGTGGCTGCTCTATAGTTTTACTCTTCATTTTAACACTCCGAACACATTGGCCACATTGGCACAATCTGAAATCACCAATTACTCCCCAAATAAAATCTTCTTCCCCTTTACCTTGTCGAGAACGAGTTCCTTCCCTTTCGCCCTTTCGCCCTTCTCCTCCATTGGAAGCATCCTTTGAGAGCTCCGTCTCATCCCAAACAAAATCTTCTCTCTCAAAGGTGCCGGCACTCGAGCTCCTCTTCTCTCTCGAGGATGCTGACACCCGAGATCCTCTTCTCTCACACGAGCTCCATCTCGAAACCTCAAGTTTTCAACACTTGCTGTGAGATTATTAATCAGTTTTCGATTGATTTAGGGTGTTTATGATTTCTATGATTTAGGGTTTCTTTGATTTATTGATGTCGTGCTTTCTATAATTTGTTTCACGATGGATATAAAGTAGAGAACCTGAAAAGATGAAGAAATCTAATGAGCAAGAAAAATGTGAAATCAAAGGCAGTTGAAATCTGAGGAAGCAAGAAATATGTGAAATAAAATGTAGTTGAAAAATATTATTGGTAGTGAGCTCACTGCAAGGTGAGCACGAAGCAGTGTAAGTCGGCAGCCTTGGGAACCTTTGACGGTGAGCTCACAGCTTGAGAACAAGATGGAGAGGTTGGGGTTTTTTCACTACACTGAATGGTTTTGCTCACTCGTAGTGGTTGAATGGTTTCTTAGGCTCGGTTTGGATACACAAACCTATTTCATCTCAGCATTACAACTTTCTCAAACTTCCACACAGAATATAATAAAAAATTCAATTTTTTCAAATCTCAAAACAATAATAATATTAAAAATTATATTATAACAATATTTTATTCAATTTTCAACAAAACATCTCATCTCATCTCATCTCATCTGAATTGTGTAACCAAACGAGGCCTTAGTTTCTCTTCTTTTTTTTTTTTTTTTTTGCAAGAAAAAGACACGACTCTTTCCTTATTTTTTTACCCAACATGTTATGGAATGACTTTTTTGGGCAGGGGAATTTCTCTTTACAGGCTAGTATTTCTAAACAAATATTGGGTTGTTAGTCAAGGGCCCAACAACCCTTGTTGTCAGTATAAAGAAGTCTTTAGAACTATTAGGATTGATTTTGACATTGAATTGAGATGAGAAATCTCATCTTATCTCAAATAGGGGTGTATAGGAACCAACGAAAACTGGCCGTCAAAGTCAGGAATTGGATGGAACCGGTGGAGAACCGATCAGCTGACGGTAGGAAATATAAGAAACTGATGTCGACCAGTTTGATCTCAATCTGAATCAGGTTCAAACTGTCGAACCAGTCGATATTATATATATTTTATATATATCATAGGTAAAATCACGCCGTTCCACTTAAATAATTTAAACGACACCATTTTACACCAAAGATATCGAAAAAATATATAAGTGAGATGATGCCGTTTAGTTTAATACACCAAATGACGTCGTTTAGCTCTAGGGTTTAATAACCTCTCTCCTCCCCTCCCTATTCTTCATCCCGATGGATCTCTTTGTTTCTTCTTTCTCCCCTCTCACTTCGCAGCGTCGCGCTACAGCCCTCCCCTCTTCCTTCATGCCGCTCGAGCTTGGCTTGTCCCTCATCTCTCCGAGATCTCTCATCATCGACCTGTCCCTCACCTCTCTAAGATCTCTCATCTCTGAAATGTCTCTTTGAGGCCGAGCTCTTTGTCGTTCAACTTCACGCCGAGCTCTCTGAAACATCTCTCACCTCTCTCATTCTCCTCTCATCTCTCCCATTCATCTCTCCTCCTTAGATTTGTTATGAATTTGTGATTTTTTTTTTGTGAATTTTGGTTGATTTGTTTTGAATTTATGATGTAAATTTTGGGATGGGTTGGCAACCGACGGACCGACAGTGGAACCAATCAGTACTGACTGTAAGATTCCAGTCGGTTCTCTTTATTCCTACTACTGGCCAATTTCGATCAGCACCACCCCCTTAAAAAATTATTGGTGCGGTTTCGATTTTAGACCGAAACCGCACCAATAGTGTTGGTTTTTAGCTCTTATCTCAACATCCAAATATCATTTAACTATAAATATTTTTTAATTTTTAGTTTTTAATTTTTTTTATCTAATCATTACCTAGTTGTTACAATTTTTTCAAACTTCCAAACAAAATACCAAGAAAACAAAAATCAACTTTTTCAAATTCAAAAATAAAATTAATATTAAAAAATTATATTCTAATAACATTTTAACTTTATAGTATTTTTATTCAATTTTTTTCTCTTATTTCTCAAAATCTCATAAAACATCTTAACTCAAACAATTTTATTATTATTTACAAATTTTTCATTTCATCTCGTCTCAACTTATAATTGGAAGAAAGGACATGATAAATATTTTAATTTCTTTTTATGAAAAAATAGAATTAATTCGCTTCTTGTTTTGAGTGAGGTTCTTATTTTTCTTACTCAGAGAAGGATTTGAGCATTCTATCGACATATATTAAGGCGAAAATATGCAACTTAATAATTTGAAGCTTCGTTTTAACAGGAAGATCATTTGTCCGAGTTAAATGTCGGACAAATGTCGCCTTCGTCATAACAAGACAGTTTAACCGAGAGGAAGAGGACCCATATGTAGCCAAAACCTCCTTCAGGATTCCCCATCTTGCCTGAAGAAGCTACTCTAGGCTTACATGGAGTTCAAACCTCGCAATTACAATGCCCAAAGGGAAGCACACGCGCTCCCTCTTGTACGTACCGATAGCCATCCCCTCTCCGCTCCACCCTCACACCAACGTCAGGTCCAACTCAAATCACAAACCCAGTCAACTCTCTGTTCTCTTTCTTTCACCTTAAGCATCTGTTTGGTTCATGAGAGAATGTATGTAATCATATATTCAACAATTTCAATAAATCAAACATCAGATTATTTAATTCGTAGAGCCAACGGTCATCTGGCTAAGTATTTTCGTTCTCCACTACCAAACAGCGTCCATTAGTACAATTGTTTGGCTTAATTGAGTTGTGTTTACTATTTTTCAAAGCAAGTAATAATAGCTTTAGGTTCAGGCCATTGATTTATTTTCTTCGCATTAAAATTTATCAGTAACCAATTATGGCATTAGTTATTTCTTTATCTAAGACACGATAAAAGAACATATAGGTTTTACTTGATAAGTTGTAACAAAGTTAATTTTAGGTTCTGTAATGTTATTCAACTGTTGATAGCCTTAACTTGGTCATAAACTTTAAAAACCTTCGAGAATATGGCAATATGCTCTCTGTGGAGTAAGCCAGGAGATTGCACTATTGGTGTAGTGTAATTTGAGGTATGTTTTAGGCATTTTTTAGGGCCGACATAAAATCTGTGACGTTATGCCGTGTACAGGGAATGCCTTTCCATTTCCTTTAATTGATTTGGGAAAATGGTTAATAATTTAGAGTTCAACTACCATGTAAAGACATACGTCACACTCTATTAAGTGCTTCATACACATATATGGGCGTATGCATGTATTTAAACATTGCAAATGATTTTGTATTTTCTGATCTCAAGGTGACTTTCGAGGCTTTACTCTCAATACGTCATGATGTTGTAAATGTATTGGTTTGTGGTTCAAAATTTGGCCACCAACATGTGATACAGTTCAATGATATCTTGCTAGCTATAGCCTTACAGGTTGATGTTGTGGATCATGAGCATAATGACTTTTTTGATCCGCTGAGAGGATTGGCCGACAATGCAACGAATTGTAGAGAGGATGTACAAGAACTTGAAAGTACTTCTAGTGAAGCATCTTCTCAACTCCCCACGAAGGAATGGATGTCTTTCAAGAGATTTTTAATGCAGAAATTTCCTGTCTCCAAGATGGTTTCAATTTCTTCAGTAAGCATTTGAAGCCTTTTTTGTGGTGAAATTTATGTCTATGCCATTTTTTAAACTTTGTAGAGCTCGAATGGGAAATAGCGTGTTCTGCAGTTACTGGTTTCCAGGATGATATATTATTCATTTATTATTGGCCAATTTTGGTTTTTGAATCATGAAGGCTACAAAGTCATATAAAATTATTATCACCTTGTGTCATCACTTATCACAGGGGCTACCATTTTCATTATTTTCAAGCTAGGTTTGTAAGGGCTACTATGGTGATGAAAGAAACCATGTTAGTTAAGATTTTCCTTCGGTTATGCGAGTGTATCTTAATTCATTGTTGCTTACGAAAAGATCCTGGATAAGTTATGTGCTCAAAGCAATGTTGCAGATATTGGACTTACCATGGTTCATTCATGGTAAAAAGTCAGATAAAAATCTTATAATCTTCGAAGCATTATTTAAACATGGGAAACAATGTACTTATAGATGCTAGTTTTTTGTCATTCAAAAAGGCTCAAATATTAGAGGGAATTCTCGGAATTCAAGTTTTCATTATTGTTTGGGCAGTAATGGTTTAGTTCATGTAGTTATAGTAACAATGACTTCACCACTATCATGGTCATTATCATTATCATTATGGAAGTTTCCTTTCTAGCTCACCTAGTTAAGTGTGACTTGCCCTACATAACTTGTTACTGAGTAAATCTTTGTCAAGAATACATTAGGGAAACTACATGCCATAAGTTATGTTTGGTGAAGTAGGAACACATATGATTGTCATTAACAATTAGATCATTTGAATTATGTGTTTATATAAAGGTAGATAGACATACAAATGCACGCGCGCACACACACGCACTCACTCATAAACACACAAATACACAAGCTTAGATTCAAGGTGTAACTTTTGGTCTGGTTTTGCTCGGTGAATTAGGGAACACATATGGTTTTCCTTAACAATTGTGTCACTTGAATTATGTGTTTGAATACAGACACACATGCACACAATTATCACTTGAATCATATAAGCTTAAATTCAAGTTGCAGCAGGTATAACATTTGATTAATGTTACTACATGCATGAGTGTATGCTCCAAGTAAATGACATCTGATTGATCACATGATGAGCATCTAGAGAACATGCAATCTAATGTTGATTGGCAAAATCTTTATCTAATGCAAACATGCAGTTAATTGTTTAACTTTAAACAAAAATTGCAGCAGTGATGTGTGTATATATGTTTATATATTCATGTATCGTTAATGTGGTTATCCTATTTAAAGTAGAGCTGCTGTTTTTCCTCTTCAAGTTTTCTAATTATAAGTTTTGACTTGCCCCTCCCTTTGCCTTAATTACAGATGTCCAATGTGATAATGAAAGGTGTAAAGGGTATGGTGGCTTACTCTCCCTTGTTCTTTTGTTCTTTTTCCTTCAATCCACGTCAAATTGCAGAAGTGGCAAGAATGCTTTGTTCCAAATTGATTAAGTTACAGGTCCCAAACAGCTAGATTATTGCTAATTTTGGTTCTGTGATGTTTGCCAATATGCAGTGGCTGAGAAATCTTTGACGAGTACACATCTGGAGGAACTAGAAGATCCGGAGAAATGCGCAGAAGATGGTGTCAAGGTCGTCACTAGGCAGGAGTATATCTCTCGACTGCATGAGCTCAAAGATGAAATTAATCGTGCTTGGCGTGCCAATGATCGTGTAACATCTTTAAAATTAGCTATAAAGGTGAATTTTAGATGATGTGGTGGACTTTCCTTTATATATTATTTCTTTAACTTATTTTCTGAGAATTTGTGGAAAAGAAAAGGTTGGATTTCTGTATTGCTAATGGGTTCTCTTCTAAATAAATTTGTAACATTATCTTATTATTTCTTCACCATGCAACAGTCATTGGAGTTGCTGAATTTTGTTATGATTCATCTTTCTGTAGATGAACATTGCCAATTAATCAGTCTACAATTGTGCGTAGTATTCATGCACAATATGACATGATAAGCCATTATCTTTTCCTTACAATGAGAAACATATAAAGAAACAAAAAATACATGTCATCATGTGGGGTGATATCACATTTCTTCTTGCTGTAGGTTGCTAGGCTTTTGATGGATACGTCGGTTTTACATTTTTATCCTACGCTTTTCGTTCTTTCTATGGATATAATGGACATGCTAGGGGATATGGTATGGGAGCGCATCAAGTGGAAAGCTGAATTTGCTGAAGATGGAACCAGACTCTTCTCTTTACCAGGTCTTTCTGCTTTTTGGCTCTCTCTCTCATAGTAATGCAATTGCATTTGTGCCTGTAAAGGATTAGAAATATTGAGGCAGGATTCATGCATGTCTTTTGTTTGTGTTTAGCTTACTCAGACTCAATAACATCTTAATTGCTACGTAATTATCAGACCTGGACTGAACTGCCCAATGAACTGGCAACCTGATGTTCTAATTTTCCAATGTTTCCAGCTGGCTAATGTGACAGACCATGATGAAAACTTATTGAAACCTGATCGATCCATCTGGATTTTGCATGGGTCATGGAACTGGTTAGGTTTTATGTAACTGGGTGGTTTGGATATCATATTTAGATGATTTTCCTTGAGCATACTAAGCTCCATCTTGCCTGTGATAAGATTGAATCATTTAAAAACACAGTTTCGGGTAAGTTCCTGATATATTTAGGGTGATCATGCTTCCAGCCTAAACTGCACAGTAATTATTATGGGGTGTATCTTGATGATCATTTTAGCAAGGAGGTGCAGGGCTGGGAGTTAAAATCTTTGGTCTCATTTTTTACTTGTAATATTTCATTTCTATGCATATGATCAGTAGGGACAGGTGGTTGTGGCCACCTTCCAGAATCTTGGAGTTAAAACTTATTATATGACTTTGAGGTTAAATGGGAGTGCCTCTCTCCTTCAAAAGAGCATTTGGAAGGATAAGGCTCTGCTTCCCTGTACATGTACTGCTGCATCGGGGGAATTTAACAGTGGGCAATCTTAGAAAGAGAAGGATTGCTGTAGTGTATCCATGTTGTCCATGCAAAGTTTGGTGGAAATAATGGACCATCTTTTTATTCATTGTAATATAGCAAGGTATCTTGTTCTTTTCTGTTCTGTTTGTTCAGAATTATGTGGACTGTGCCTAGAAAAGTATTAACTATTGACATGCTGGATGGTACAGTTTGGAGGAAACTGCAGTGATGGGATATGGAAGGTTGTTCCTTTGTATGTTTTGTCGTGCATTGGAAGGAGAAAATGCTCAAGTTTTTTAAGGCTGTGTGATGTCAGAGGTGGAGCTTAAGTTCTAGATTCTAGAAAACTTTATGATTAGATGGCAGTTACAATTTTTTTTCTTCAAAATTTTGGAGCTAGGACCTTGTCTTAAGTTCCTTCTTGTTTGTTAACACGTAGGGTTAGTTTCTAGTAAAATCACACTTACGTTCAACTTTCCTTGTTTGCACTGAGGAAATGCCAGAAAGCCCGTAATGGCTTAACGCAATAGTTTTTTTTTTATATGAAATCATGAATTAAATACGCGAGACTATGGACTTCTATGAGTTGAATCTGAGTTCTCAATAATAATTTTTAGCTGTTAACAATTACAGACAACTATTTGAGTGCAAACGATTATCAGAACTCTTATTACTTGATGAGCTAAGAAGCCTTGAAGTGGTTTTGAAAATATCTGCGTGGTTCTTTGATGCCAATATGGTTACAGGCAACATTTACTATTGCATTGTCATGCATGAAAGAATTCAGCAAGAGCCAGTTAGGTGTTGTTGTTTTGTACTGGTAACATTGAGAACAGAGTACAGATTGCCAATGCCTCACGAGCAGAAGATAGCAATCTTAACTGCACCTCTCTTTTTTCTCCCTTTTATTGTTCTTCCCCCTCCTGACTTTGTTGTAGAGTATTTTTATCTATACCATCTTCACAAGTTAGGTGTGCACAACAAAACATTGGTGGTCTTGTATCTGTTTGATAGTTTTCCCTGAAGATTTTGTTGTACTTACGGCAGAGAACTTTCAAGCAAGTGACATTTGCTCTGATGCCAAGGAAACTTGCAATAATTGGTTCTGCAAGATCGGTTCCATCTGTGAGCTTCTTCCACGCATGTAAAGTCTCTTTACTTTCATACTCTATACATTCCCATATCCTTGTATTTTTTACTGATACTAGTCATGTCAAGTTATTATCTCTTCTAGTTTCCCTGCTAAGTCATTTGTTCTAAACTTTTGGCCCATGCTTTTTCCCCTTTCCCCAGGTACCTATGTTTTATTAAAGATAATGTTCTTTTGCTTATGATTATTTTTAATAAGCGTTTTGCTTATGATTAACTAATACATATGAAAATCATCCTTATTCAGGCATGAGCAACTCATGCTCGATTTAATTTTGTATACTTGGTGGTTGCAATTAGATTGACTTCCAAAGTTGTTTTGCTGAACGTTTCTTTATATTTGTCTCCATTGGCTTCTCTCTCTCAGAATAATCTTTTGCTGGTTGTTTGCTCAATGTTGTGCTTCAGCTATTTAGAGCTGGCTTTATTGCCCTGCTGGCGCTTCCTGGTCGACCAACCTGAAGACAATCTCCAGCGTTTGGTTATGATGACGAGAGGGTTATCAGATCCATTGGCATCTGCTTACTGTCGTCTTTATATGGCTTACTGTGCCCAGAAGTTGCCCAGATCTGATACAGGTAAACATTTTGTGCTCAAGCATGCAAATATTATTAGCAAGCAACCATGGACAGGGCATAATATGCAAAGGTTTTGGCAATTTGGCCCAGTCTGGTCCAGGTTCATAAGTCCTAGTTTGCTGTTCAGATTCTGGCTGGGCTGGGTGCAGAACTATGGATTGAAACGAAATTATGACCAAGTTGGATCTAGTAATACCTATAAAAAAAATATTTGAAGTAATACTTGCTTTGGTTTGCATGTCATCGTGACTTATCTTTATACTGCATGTCTCAAAAATATATTTAGGAATGTCTTGAAACATGCTTGTTGGCTAATGAGTGAATGCAAATTTTTTAGCATCTGCAGCTCTTGCCATCTTTTGCCTGTGTGTTTGTAAGTAACTTCATTAAAGAAAAATGGCTAGTTGGTGCAACCCAATGCACTTCCCACTTTTATAGAGGCAATTTAGCTATGTGTCAAAAGTTTTTAACTGGAATCCTGCTTAGGCATGGCTGTGCTCGAATCCTATGACTTGACCTGATTTTAAGAGTCTTTCATGGACCCAGGTGACAGCTGATCTTGGGTCTAACTTTTCATGCGATGTTCTACATTTTGTTGGTGATAACCACGTCAGAACTGTTACATTTGTGAACATGTGTAGCAGCCTACTCATATGCTGTTTTCAATCCTTTTAACACTGGTATACCTGACAACAATTTGACAGGATATCTGGTTAAATGTGTTAATGATATCAATATTCAGTTGTTGCGGATTATATCAGCCCGGGAAATGACACATAGAAATTCTACAGACAACAAGAGATTGCTATTTACTTTGATGGAACCAACCATTGAATATATCATGAAAAGCATATTTAAGGATGCATCTAAGGTATGTCCGAGTTTCATGCTACATTTGTATTTCCTCTTCTAAACCTTGTGCGTGGTAGGGTTCCAAATTTTATTGTTGAGAGCACTATTTTTTTGTGAAATCCTAAAAACACAAGAATGAAAAAAAATTGATTTCTCTAGTATCCATTATCAGTACAAAAAGTATTGATTTTTGGTCTTTGTAAGACTTTTCTTAAGTCTCAATTTGAGTATTGAAGCCACTGCTTACATTTCTTCTGTTCAGGAATCTAAAAGTATGCTAGTGAAGTTATCTTACCCTGAATTCTAGTTTCTCTCACACGGACTATTAACTTTCTGCAAGATCTGATTTGAAGATCTTTATACTGTATGTGTTGCAAGAGTCAAGTCAGTAATGTACTTGTGGAGCTTGGATCAACAAGGAATCAAGTGGAGTTGTTTGGGAGTTTGCAATGTATCTCAATGGTTCTTCATCATCTACTCAAGGAACTTCCTGCTGAAGTTGTTACTTCAAATGCCATGGAGATCCTTCATGTCATTGAATGCAGCAATGATTATTCATCTGATCAGGTATTATTCATATGCTAATGACATTAGTTACTTTTGTGGTGTCACACTGTGTACTTGATTCCATGCCCATTTATTTTCATATGACAATACTATCTAGTGATATTGATTCTATGTCCTTTAATTTTCCTTCTTCCTCCTAGTTGGGAGCTTTCTCTTGTAGATACCATGTCTGTGTGGGTTGAGCCCCTTTGTGCTTTTAATAAATTGACATATAAAAGAAAGTCACACTTGTTTGGCTATAACCTTTTCTTTGGCCCTTCTTTTTTATTGTGATATTCACTATTCAAATTTTTAAAATTTTCTTGTGTTGGAACAGTGCTTGAATTACAGGTTGCTTGGACTCAGGCTGTCTGAAAGGAGATCTCAAATGGACATTATCCATGATGTGGTTGATAAAGTTATTCTGGTATTTAGAGTTATCTACTACTATTTGCTTGATTTCAGAATTTTATTTTATTTTATTTATTCTTCACAATCTAGGTAGTCTTCCCATATAAATCCTAATCTCTATTGGATGCATTATGAGTACTCTTTAGGTTTGGGGTTCTCGCTCATTATTGCTTCTTTGGGAGATATGTTGCATTCAATTGTCTATGAATCATATTTTTCGTATCATTTTTATTTATAAAAAAAAAAAAATTCAGTATCCATTTTGGATGTAAAGTTGCCTGGTGGTTTGTTTATGCAATTATATAGTGCCATTTGGTGGTATTTGACAAGCTTAATGATATGGTTGACGTAATAGCTATTTACATGTGTCTTAATTCCTTAGATTCCCAATGATTTGTTGCTTATAGGATATTTCTGTTAAATTTGATTTGCGAATCAGGTTCTCAGTCAAAACAGCAGCCTTGATGAGTACCTGAAGGTTGTGGATGCTTATGTGGATATTGTTCTTCAAAATCAGATGGTTAGTTTGCTTGAGTTGTGATACTTTCTCACTTCTGTTGCTTTTCACTCCGTGTATAATTTTCTTAATTTTCTTATTGTGATGCTTTTTAAGACTTTATGTCAGGCTGTCTTTGCTAACCTTTTCTGGGCTTTCTCCTTGCAATAAGGACTTGGTTATATGATATCTCTTCTTGTATCATGGACATGAGCGTGTTTCTATGTACAAGGAAATATATGTTAGTTTTCTTTCCTCTGAATCTTGTCAGTTATGCCAGGATAACCATCTGAACACCATTTTAGGAGGTATTTTAAACCGAGCATGCAATAAAGCAGTTGCTGAAGATGAATTGGCAAGCTTGCAAACCATCTTGATGAAGCTTCTTAATCATTTTGAGGGCTTGGAAGATGTATTCGCTTTGGTAATCTTCTCACTCTTGTGGTAGATACCTCTCTCCTTCAGCCTCTTGCTACAAACATGCCAGAAAACCATAAAGAAATAGTTATTCTAGTTTCTTTTTTCTTTTTCTTTTTTCTTTTTTTGTTTCATGGTGGTAATAAAAATTTATCGAATAAAGTGAGTCGATTAATTGTTGTTACTTTGTAGAACCATTTTCTGGAGATCTTAGATATAATGCATGGGAGTTCACGGAGCTTCGTCAATATGCATATCCTTAACCTGGCGACAAGGTACTTGTCTCCATAACTATGTATTTGCCCTTTGTGTAGTTAAATCTTGACCTTTTATGTTGTTGCACCTTACTATCCTAGACCACCCTCCGCCTGCATTGGCTCCACTTGCCTTGTGAACCAGCCACTACCTACCTTAAGCTCAAGGAGGATAGTGTTGGGCAGATTTCCTCAATAACTGTCTCTGTGAGCTCTCAGATTGAACCTAAATGTGGTCCTCTGGCCTGATTGTTATTGATTCACATATCTGGCATTTTTTCATAAGTAAACAATTATATTGATATGAATAGGCATAGCCCAAGTACACAAGATGGTATACAAAATATCACGCCTATTTAGAGGGAAGTAATAGAAACAAGAAAATCATGAAAATCGGGGCCACAACAATCTACAGTTGTGGCCCAAAGAGAGTGCTAAAAAAAAATAATCTAAGTTCTTTTAGTGAGCGCTCATTGTCTTCAAATGTCCAGTCATTTCTCTCCTTCCATAGGCATCACATGATACAAATTGGGACCATCTTCTACACCACTGAGATTTGTGGGAGACCTTGTAGATTTATCTAGCTAGCCATGAGCTCTGTCACTGTGGTAGGCATAACCCAAGCTAACTCCATTCTATTAAACACCTCATTCCATAACGTTCCAGCCACCTCACAATACAACAGTAAATGATCCACATTTTCACCATTTTTCGTATACATACAACACCAATTTACTATGATCACCTTACATCTCCGTAGATTATCTGTGGTCAAGATCTTACCTAATGCTGTTGTCCATAAAAAGAATGCCACTTTGGGAGGCGCCTTGTTTCTCCATATATTTCTCCATGGGAATTGCGTATGTTGTGGTTTTGTAAGCGACTTATAGAAAGAATGGACCAAGAATTTACCTTTACCCATGGGTATCCACCACATCTCATCTGCTCCTTGGGTTCTCAGCATCATGGTGTATAGAAGACCAAAAAACTACTCAATGCTGCCAACTTCCCAATCTTGTGCAGCTCTAGTGAAATTCACGTTCCATTGAACTAGGTCCCCAAATAACTCCATGCAATTAGCCATTGAAACATCTTTCTCACCTGCAATCCTAAAAACTGATGGGAATGAATCCTTTAGGGCTTGATCTCCACACCACAAGTCAATCCAGAATTTTATTCTAGATCCATCACCCAACACCAGTCTAGTATGCCGATTAAAGATCCCCCACCCTCTTTGAATGTGTTTCCCAATTCCCACTCCATAAACCCCGTAAACCTCCCTAGTGCCACCCCCCCCCCAACACATGCCTCCATATTTGCAATCAATTACTAACTTCCAAAGAGCTTCTGGTTCCGTATTATATCTCTACAACCATTTCCCAAGCAAGGCTTGATTGAAAATCCTCAAATTTCTAATACCCAAACCACCTAAAGAGACTGGAGAACATAACTTATCCCACTTGACTAGATTAGACTTGAATTCTTATCCTATCCCACTCCAAAGAAAGTCATGACTCAACTTCTCAATACAGTTTGCCACACTTGCTAGAGTTGGGAATATAGATAAAAAAATACGTTGGTAGATTAGAAAGAATACTTTTGAGAAGGGTGATCCTACCACCTTTCGAGAGGTATGACCTCTTCCAACTTGCCAATCTTCTCCACCACTGCATCCAAAATCAATATAGATCTTGCAGCTGCTCCCAAAAGAAGGCCAAGGTAATTCATGGGTAGAGAGAAACCTTACAACCAAGGATACTAGCCAACTGCAGTATGTTGCGAACATTGCCCACTGGCACCAATTCTGATTTATCAAATTTCACTTTTAACCTAGATGCCACTTCTAAACAAATTAATAATGCCCTCAATGTTCGGATTTTGTTTTGTTTTGCCTCACAAAAAATTAGTGTATCGTCTGCAAACAAGAAGTGAGATGCCTAGAGATACTGATTACAAATCTATTAAGTTTCATGATTTGATATATTAGTAGTTTTATGGTTGATAAAATATGTTGAGTGCACACATGTGGATATCTATTTTGTTTCCATATACCTTTACAGTATGTACTTCTTTCGGGTTCATAGTGGATGTTGTATAAATATGTTGTGTTTTAAGTATTCAATTTCATTTCCCGGTGGTAGTTATATGTGATGCTTATTTCATTTGCAGGAACAGTTCTATTAGTGATCCAACAACCATACAGTTACTTTTTGAAATTTCTCAGGCTCTTCATGATGATCTTGATTTTGTGAATGCAAAAGATGATGATAATCAACCGGCACGTTTGATTTCCCGTTTTGTGCATATGGTAAATAATTCCAAGTTCATGCTGCTTCTCCCTATATGTCAAATACTAAGGTGGACTACTTTGTGGTTACCAATGATACTAGCTTGACTTGAGTTGCTGCCCCTCATTGTTAGGTTGACTATGGCTCAGAGTTGGAACGCCATTTAACCTTTTTAGTTGAATGTCGCGGAGCTTTTGGTAACTTAAACGAACTTAAGGCATGTAATCATTTTGCTTTTATAACATGGATGAGCATTGTAGCTATTTTAATCTTACAGCGCCTTTGATACTGTCATATATGTTAGAAGTGAAGAAAAAAGTTGGCATTCTATGAAAATTATTTGTTCTCTCTGGTAGCAGGGCATTACTTGATCCTCTTGTGAAGCTCTTGACATACTAACAAACACTATGCAGTTAATCTTGTTATATTATAGGATTATACTCAAACATTGACACCATCGACCAAACTGTCTAGAAAATTATGGATTTGATGAGTTGCTGTAGAAAAGTAGTAGGATCAACTCAGTTGAGGTAGCAGGATTCTTGAGGATATTCAAGCACTTAAATTTTTTTTTTCATGAACACTCTTTTTGGGGCAAGTTAAAGCTGAAAAAATGTGAGGGTAGAGAGAGAAAACTAGGTTTATATATATCCTGGTGCCGGGTGGGTACCATACTCGGCCCCCACACTTTTTTTTAATATAAGTGGCTGCCCACCCGCCCGCCCAGCCGGTAGCTGGTGGCTGCAGATGGATGGGCCGGCTATGGGGGGCCCACCCAGCAGGCCTAAGAATACCTAGCAGAATGAAAAAAGGAAGATTTAGACCCAAAAACTTAAACAGGGTCATGTGGGCTTGAATAGTTCTAAATGTTGTCATAGCATCATTTATGGTTTTGCATTTAAGGACACAGTTAAGAATGTCCATGAAGTTAATTAGATTCAATGGATAGAAAAGTCCTGATTTAAAAAGACACCAGAATGTTGCGTACTAAAGACATATTACAAGATTTTTCCCTACTATTCTCACACTTGATTCAGCACTTAAATCTGGCAGGAAACTCTTGTTCACTCCAGCAATTGTTTAGCCATCAAGGCTTTGAAAGATGCAAAAAAACATATTAGTTTTGTCAAATCTTGCATAGCGTTTGGTGAAGTCACATTACCTTCTATCTCAGCTCAGATCAAGCAGTTAAATCTTTATCTTGAGACTGCAGAGGTAATTTTTTCTTCCTTTGGAATCTTAATGTTATACAAGCTTCTCTGCATATTGGCTCATTCATTTCAGCAAACCAGGTTGCCTTGGTATGTGGTTTAGTCTCTCATTCAGATGGACTGATAGATTCTGCAATCAGCTGTTTGCTAAGTTTGGACTTCATGAATGGTTAGTTCATCCCTCTTTTGTGAAACTTTGCATTAGTAGTTGCATCAGGGCATCTTGCCAGGTTTTCACCAGCATTTGTAAGTTTAAAGGTGTAAAATCATTGTCCCAAAGTTGTGTGGAAACCAAAATGAGGGATCAAGAAATAGGGGAGGGCTACCCCTTTCTTTTGCCTAGGGGCTCACCCCACTCCCCCCCCCAAACACACACACCTTTTTTTCTCTCCTTTGACATGTAATGATCACAATCTTGTTCCAGCAATGCAAATATTTAATAAAGTGCATAGAGAAGTCTATGTTTGCGAGTTTCGAAAACATGAAATGTTTGAGAAAGTAATAAGCTCAGGCTTCTTGGATGAATTGCCCTGATGTGAATTTAAATAAGATGATTAGAAGTTAAGGGTTACTTTCTAGTTTCTGTGAGTTGTTGATTTCTTTACCTGTTTACAATGAAGATGCATCTCAGTACTCAAATTGTGAAAGATCTCATTGTTTCTTAGAATAATAAAATCTATATCAAACGTGTTTTGATAAATATGTTCCTATTAAGATATGTTTTTTTAATCTGCTAACTTGCTAGCTTTTTAGTGTGTTTTTGCTCATTTACGATTGCATGCAGTTATATTTTTATCGTACGTGATGTTTTAATGGTCAATTTGCTTGTATATGCTATCCAAGATGGATATTGCCAAATTAAATCTATGGCTGACTTTGCTTAATCGCTTGTGTAGGCTCCCGAACATCAACTGATATTGAAGGAATACTGTCTGCAATTCGGAAATTATTTTGCCTCTTGATTATGGTTCCAGGTAATCAAAATCATTTATTTTTGTCGTCTTGTTTATTTTTCCCTTTTCCTGACTATCCTTGTTAATTGTTATCGTATGAATGGATCTTAATTTTTTGTTTTAGTTTCCTGTTAATATGTGTAGAAATTAAACTTACCTAAAAAGAATGGAAAATGGAAACTGAAACTCAGATCATTCACCTAATATAATGTTTTTTTTGTTTATCAGAAACACTGATGAGCAGTTATTTTTCCTTTTCGATTTTTTTTTTTTTTTTTCTGGGCAAACATGCTTTGGTTCGTGTATTCTACATAAGGTCCCCAACCTCCCTTTGTCACTTTAAGGAAAAAAAATTGCCAAAACAAAATCAATAAGGACTTTGAGTGATGGAAGTGGAATGAAGGGCGAGTAATAACCTGTTCCAGAAATGGAGGTTGAAAAAGGAACACACTTGAATTTAGAGTTGGTGATCTCTTATGTAGAAGTTAGGGATGGTATCACTCTAAACAAAGAAAGCAAAAATGAGGATGCTGAAATGTATCAATTCCCGTTGATTTTGTTATTCCGGTGGATCTAGCTCAGTTGTAGTAACTGGGGTCTAAGATGATAAATAGACACTCATAGAGGTAGCTCTTAAGAATGGATATATAAAAATGCAGAGAATAAACTGCGTTGATATAAAGTTGTCCTAATGCTAGTTGAAGGCTCTGCAGAGATGGTTTTGATGCATGAGCTTAACATTTTATTATATTTTGGAAACTTTTTCGTGATCACAGTCTTAGTATTTTCTTTTCCTGACTTCAATATTTCCCATCTGAAGGTAATCCTGAGCAAGGAGTCACCTACTTTGCAAACAACATTTTAGCACTTGTTAATTCAAGCTCATGGTGAGCCCTCCATTGCATATTTAATATCAAAATATTGCACCATTATCATTTTCTAATCTATATTCCTTTGTCTCCTTCTATGGGCATAGATCTTAGTTTGATACTTGAAGATTTTGTTGCAGGATGACACCAGCTATGAAAACAAGAATTTTTTGCACGACACTCACATTGACAGCCACCCTATCTCAAAATAAGCTCCCATACCATGCAGTTCACGGACAGGTACATCTACTGTATTCTTTACCAATGTGTGAATTATATTTTCAAAATGCAAACATTCTAATATTTGAAACTTGCTCTGAAAATAATTTTTGTAAAGAGTTAGTCTACATACAATCCCCAAATGAAGACTACTCATGCAAGCCTATACAGTTATGTTTAAAAAAAAAATTAAAATTACAATAATATCCTTTTTAAAATGACAATTTTTCTCCTTTTACTCTTATTCATCAATAGGACTGCACACACAGTCTCCCACTTAGGACTGCAAATAGAATTTCTCTTTTGTAAATCCCAGATATTTTTTTGCTGGTGTCATCTAGTGTAAATAGATTAGTTTGTTAAGCTTTTCAAGGCTTTTGTATACTTATATGATATGGAATATTGCTAGTTGGTGGTCTTTAGGCTTAATGGCAGTTCCACCCTGCATAAGAATGAAGTGTTGAGTGACTTACTGGATTCAAATCCTGCTGATTGCATGATGTTATTACCAGGTCGAATTAGCATCATCTTATTAGATAACAACGACCAACCTTTTATGACTGATGGTTTACAAAGAAGCCGAACAAAAGAAAAAGAAGCAAATATTAGTTGAATTAAAAACTTCAATGAATTGATTAGGCTTATTATTCCTCAAGGCCACCGCTTAATCTGCATATAAATTCCAAACTTAACAAAGTTTTACTTTAGTTTAAAATTTTTCTCCTAGTCAAATGCTCTATACTGGGTTTTGCAATTTGCATCAATGGGTGCAGTAGTCATTGTAAACACGAGCCTGATTTTCTGTTCTCTCTCATTTTTCCTAATATAATAACCTTGTCTTTTCCTCCAGATTTTTGGCAATGACCTATTATTTTTTGGTGATTCATCCTATTTACACAAACTTGTCTCGTTATCTGAGTTTGTTCTTCAGAACCTGGTTGATTCCATTCAGAAAGAGCCATCCCCGGTAACTATGTTGCACTATGTTGCTATATATAAAGTGACCAATATTATGTTTTACTAATGTGTTTTGCTGAATCTAAGGCTGCTCGTGGATGCATAGCGCTTGAAGCTTGCAACTGTATTGCGTCGTCTTTCGTGGTAGGTTCCTTTGCCATCTTTTGGGCTGACTTGTTGATCTTAGTAGCCATAATTTTATCAAAGGTCAAAATAAAAGGTACATCACAAAGTTCTCATCCTTGCAATTACAGCACTTGGAATTCCTCTACGGAATAGGATTTTGTAAATATCACTAGAAATCAATCATATCCATTAAGTGCAAAACATGGGGTGTTTTGGTCATTGTGTTTCTAAGAATGTTTGGATCAACTAATGAAATGGCCAAAATGAATATGATCAACTTCCAGTGCAATGGAGAGAATCTTATGTCAAAATAAGTCAGAATATGTTTGAATAGCCGAATCAAATTGGCCTTTGAGTGATCTGTATATTATATATGACCTTTACAAGAGAGCTATACATGGAAAGGAAATAACTGTCGAGTGATTCTAGCAGTCTAGCTTTATATGGAAACTATATATTCTGTCAATATGCTAACTATACAAGCCTACGTAAATTAAGTGAAGGTGAAATAAGGAAAGAAGAATAGAAGGAAAGAAGATTGATTATGGACAGCAAAGCTGTCCATTGACAGCCCCCCTCAAATTGATGCAGGTTGATCAACAAGCATCAATTTGCTACTTAAGAAACAATGTCGATGGCGAGTGAGAGCTTTGGTGAAGATATCAGCAATTTGTAGTTCAGTGGACACATGTGGAAGAGTGATAACACGAGCTTCAAATGCTTCACGAATAGAGTGACAGTCGACTTCAATATGCTTTGTGCGCTCATGATAGACAGGATTAGCCGTGATCTGAATAGCACTCGTATTATCAGCGTGTAGAGGTGTAGGATCAGTCTCAGAAAAATCTAACTCAGCAAGCAAACCTCGAAGCCAAATAATTTCAGAACAGGCAAGAGACATCGCCCGATACTCCGATTCGGTAGATGACTTAGAGACTCTGTCTTGCTTCTTACTCTTCCAGGAGATCAATGCATCATCTAAGAACACACACCAACTAGTGATGGAGCGACGTGTATCAGCACAACCGGCCCAATCAGCATCGCTATAAGCAGTAAGTCGAGAAGAATTGCCTGCAGGAAAGAATAAGCCACGGGCAGAAGTGCCCTGAACATAGCGTATGATCCTACGGACAGCAGCCAAATGAAGATGTCGAGGGGTCTGAAGAAACTGGCTGACTTGCTGAACTGCAAAGGAAATGTCCGGTCTAATAATGGTGAGGTAGACAAGACTACCCACCAACTTCCGATATAAACTGGGATCAACAAGTAAATCACCCTCCTCTTTGCGAAGCTTAACATTCAATTCCATGGGAGTATCAACCGATGTAGCCTCCTGTAGGCCAGCTGTAGCCACCAGGTCACTAGCATACTTATGTTGATTGAGGGAAATACCAGATGGACTAGCATGTGAAAGATGTGAGAGATCCAAGATCTTTCATGTGAAAGGACTCAGATAGATGCGTCTTGAGCTGACCAAGTAAAGCAGAATCGGAACCAGTAATCACAATATCATCAACATAAACCAAAAGAACAACAATACCCATGTCTGATTTTCAAAGAAACAAGGAAGTGTCATACTTGCTCTGCTTGAAAGAAAAGTGTAATAAAGTACTTCGAAATTTATCAAACCACGCCCTCGAAGCTTGTTTGAGACCATAAAGAGAGCGACGAAGCTTACATACTTGTGAGGTCGGAGAGGGAAACAATCCTGGTGGTGGCTTCATATAAATGCACTCTTTAAGATCCCCGTGAAGAAAAGCATTCTTGACATCCATCTGATGTAGTGGCCAATCTTTGGAAGCAGCAAGAGCTAGAATCGTACGAACAGTGGTCATTTTAGCCACAGGAGCAAATGTCTCTTCATAATTGACACCATATTCCTGATTATTTCCAAGTGCAACAAGCCGAGCTTTATAACGATCCAAACTTCCATCAGATCGAACCTTAACTGAGTAAACCCATTTGCAACCCAGGGGAACTATGGTGGAAGGACAAGGTGCAATGTCCCAGGTGTGATTGGCCTCTAGAGCAGCAATTTCTTCCTGCATGGCTTGTCGCCAACAATCATGCTTGACAGCATGTGAGTAGCATGTGGGAATAGGAAAATTGGACAATGTAGCAGTAAGAGCTGAAATAGAGTGGCCAGAAGAAAAAGCATACCGATCTGGAGGTACAGACACTCGAGGAGAGCGACGTACCAAGGATTCTGGAGGTGCTGTAACTGACTGGTTCTGGAGCATGGTAGGATCAGATATCGATGGAGCCACCGGAAGAGACTGTGGGCGGGAGCGTCTCGTATACACAATACCTGGTTTAAAGCGAGAGCTGACTGGATGAAGATCTAAGAACTGCTGCTCAAAGGAAGGGAGGACCACAGTAGAAGAAGAGGGCACAGAGGACACAGGAAAGAAATGTTGATTTTCAAAGAAAATAACATTCCTAGAAATGCGTGTACGATGTAAAGTAGGATCATAGCAAACAAAACCCTTTTGACACACATTATATCCCAAGAATGCACATTTAACAGATTGAGCAGATAATTTATGTCGCTCATGAGGAGGTAAATGGACAAAACATACACAACCAAAGATACGGAGATTATCATAACTAGGTTGTTTATCAAACAATCGGAAATAAGGAGACTCCATGTGTAAGACTTGGGAAGGTAAACGATTAATCAAGTGAGTAGCAGTTTTTAAAGCCTCGACCCAAAACATGGATGGAACAAAGGATTCTAACAAAAGAGTACGTACCACATCAAGAAGATGGCGATTTTTGCGTTCGGCTACTCCATTTTGTTGGGGAGTAGCAGGACATGAACGTTGATGAACAATACCTTTCGAAGCCAAGAATGCCTGAAACTCAGTAGACAAATATTCACCACCAGAATCTGTGCGTAATGTCTTAATAGTCGCAGAAAATTGATTGTCAACATACGCTAAAAACTCAGTGAAAGTACGAAAAACCTCAGATTTAGAACGAAGAAAATAAACCCAAGTAAATCTGCTATGATCATCAATGAAAGTCACATAGTATTTAAATTTTTCATGTGAACTAACCGGGGAAGGTCCCCAAACATCACTATGGATAAGATCAAAACAGTGAGAAGCTCTACTAGCATGCAAAGGAAATGGAAGAATTTTGCTTTTACCAAGTTTACAAGAATCACACTCAAGAGATAAAGAAGAACTTTCTTTATTACCAAGAAAACCAGAGTGCAATACATGAGATAAGATCTGAGTATTGGGATGGCCCAAACGACGATGCCACAACCATCACCAGGAACATTATTACAAGCAAAAGACTGAATAGAAGAAACTGGAGAAGATTTTGGAACAGGTAAAAATAGTGGAAACAAGCGCCCCACTTTAGGTCCCTTCGCGATCGGCTCCCCCGTTACCTGGTCCTGCACAACACAACCATCACCAGAAAAATTAACAGCACAATTGTTATCAACTAATTGACCAACAGAGATAAGACTCGTGGAAAGCTGAGGAGCAAGGAACACATGAGTAAATTTAGAAGAAGCATCTCCTACAGCAGCTATGGGCAAAGAACTGCCATTAGCGGTCTGAATGGCAGATTGACCAGCATAGGGCCGGACATGACACAGAGCGGTGGGCATATTCGTCATATGATTAGAAGCTCCCGAGTCTACATACCAGAGTTTAGTAGAATTTTTACCTTGAAACCCCATTGCAGATAATGCCGAAATTAGCATCTGTTGCACCATTTCTGGTGTGCAGTAATTTGTTGCAGGAGTTGCAAAATCAGAGGAGGCACCTGAGGAAGAGCCATGTGCTACAGAAGCCGCTGCAGGAGGAACAATAACAGAAGTCTGAAATGCTTGGGCCTGACGATTCTGGGGACGGATACGACATTCTTTGATAATATGACCTTTCTTCTTGCAATAAGAACAATATTTCTTAGGACAATTAGCAGCAATATGCCCATATGCCTTGCAGCAGAAACACTGCAAATTTTTAGAAGTCATAGGGGATCCTCGTCCTTGGGCAACATAAGCCACAGGTGTCGTGCCCGAACTGCCATGAGATTGCTCCAGAATAGCTTGAGTACTAAGACGTTGTTCTTCGCGAAGTAACTCACCAAAACAAATATCAAGAGAAGGAACAGGAGATCGGTTCAGTAGAGAGGAGCGAACAGATTCATATTCCGGACGTAATTTCATAAGAAATTGATCACGTCGACTAGTCTCGTGAAGAGTCTGGATAGTCGAAAGAGCACCAGCAGGAACATCCGCTGTAACCAAATCAGTATATTCGTGCCAAAGAGTCAGAAAGGCCGAGTAATAGTCTTGGATGGAAAGACTACCATGTTGAAACATAGCAATTGCATGTTCCAACTGAAAGCGACGAGCATCATTAGCTTGATGATAAACCTTCTTCAAGTAATTCCACATGGATTGAGCGGAGCGATGAGGCCGCAAGTTGGTAACAATATGTGGCTCCACTGAGCCAAGAAGCCAAGACATAATTCGAGCATCAAGTACAGCCCATGAGGGAGAAGCTCCGAGATCTTTGGATTTGTCAGTAGAGGATGGTGGAGCGAGGTCCGTGCCATCAATATGACCCCAAAGATCTTTTCCTTTGAGGAAAAGTTCAAACTGAAAAGCCCAAGTAGAATAGTTTGTGCCCGTAAACTTAACACACACAGGTGCAGAGTCCATCACAAAAGAATAAATTCGGACACAAGGCAAATCAAAGAGACACTAATAGATATCTACTGAGAAGTGCCGAAAGTACCACAAATAAAATGGCTAATAAAGTACCACAGACAAGTGCCGAAACTACCGAAATTGCCGAGAAAGGTAAAAGCACGTTGGGCTCAATAGAGAACGAAGGCACAGAGTGCCGATATGCCCACCAGAAGGATGCGACTGCCGAGAAACTCTGTAGACCAAAGACAGACGCGTCGAGAGGCTCACCAGAAGGGAACTCCTGCTGAGACCTGAACAGAAGGTGCCGAAAAACTCCAACCTGGAACAGACGGCGCCGATAACTCCAACCCAGAAGAAAATATGCCGAAAAACAAGAGAACTTGCACACGAAATAGCAAGGAGATCACGTTGGGTCACCGAGAATAATCCAGAAGACGCCGACACACGAAACCGAGAGAAGAAAAAAAATAAAGCACGCCGGCAACAACCAAAATGAGAGGAAAGAAAAAAAAATCAAACGGCTCTTGATACCATGTCAAAATAAGTCAGAATATGTTTGAATAGCCGAATCAAATTGGCCTTTGAGTGATCTGTATATTATATATGACCTTTACAAGAGAGCTATACATGGAAAGGAAATAACTGTCGAGTGATTCTAGCAGTCTAGCTTTATATGAAAACTATATATTCTGTCAATATGCTAACTATACAAGCCTACGTAAATTAAGTGAAGGTGAAATAAGGAAAGAAGAATAGAAGGAAAGAAGATTGATTATGGACAGCAAAGCTGTCCATTGACATCTTATTCCCTTCTCTAAAAGGATTGCATGTGCCATGCAATTGACTCGCATCATGAAGCACGTTGTACCCTAGGAAATATATATCATTTACATTCAGGAATAGTAATTTTAGATTAATGGCTGACCACTTCACTAGCTATATTGCAGGTGGATGTTGAGATTCTGGCTTCCTTCCTAGAGAGTGAACAAAGTTTTAGGCTCCAATTCCCTTTTGCAGGATAGGACCTTATGTTCCCTTGTCCAGTTATCTCTACCAAAATTGGTTATGGCTGAAGGGGTGACCTTGAATAATTTTATGGTATCCAAAATTCCAAATGCTAGGAGGATCTCTAAAATGCTCAATTTACAATCTGATATCAACTAAACAGCTTACAGAGAGCTACTGTTTATAAGTTATTTGATTCGCAACCTGGATTCCATCAAATCAAATAAATAAAAAACTAATGACTGGTATTGAATTGACACTGCATAAATACTAAAGATAGATGGTTTCCCATGATGATCCGGAAGCAATGTGATATGCAAAAATGAGGGCTTCTTTGTCATGAATCTGCTAAAACTTTGCTGCTATGCAATCTCTCTCTCTCTCTCTCCCCTTCGTTATTTGTTTCTCTTTTCCTTTTGCTTTACTTTTATATTTGTTTTCTGCTTCTTTTCTTACCTTATTACATTTCTTCTTGTTTATATGGCAGCTAAGTCCCGAAATATCTCAAATCTGCTCCAAACTGATAGAAACTGCCAAGTCGTGTTTGAGTGCCAGTGACAAATATCTACAGTCGACCATTAAATTTTTGGACAAAAACTTGCGAGCTCCTGTGGTGGCTGTACCATCCATTTCTGTCTGAAATACAGATGAAGGTCTTGTGATTGTTAAATCGGAAGTTCGCTCCGTAGATGTTCATTGCCTTTCTTTGATTGTGAATACTCGTCGTTTTAGACTAAAAAATTTGTTAACACCTTTATTTTGTTAACACCTGGATGAACAGTCCTATTGATCCCGATATATACATTGCCTCGTTTGGATTCAGAAATGAGTTGAGATATTTTAAATGAGTTGAATAAAATATTGTTAGAATATTATTTTTAATATTATTATTGTTTTGAGATTTGAAAAAGTTGAATTGTTTATTATATTTTGTATGGAAATTTGAAAAAGTTGTAATGATGAGATGAGTTGAGGTAAGTTTTGAATCCAAACGAGGCAGTGTATATATCGGGATCAATAGTGTTGTTCATCCGGGTTCCGGCTCGGAAATCTTGTGCGTGTGTGTACATATATATATGTATGTATGTATGTATGTATGTATGACCAAATTTTATCAACTTATGCATGTTGCCAAGGACATTTGATTTTTGGTGCAACATTGTATTTTTCCATTCGTCATTATAAGTACTAACATAGGGTGATGAATTTGTATTAAAAAAAAGAAACATGGGGAAGCATTGGGTTGCATGCGCTCGTTTAGTAATTATTCCAAAGAAAACGTTACGTACTGTTGATTCAACCTTACGATGTTAACATGGAATTGACATTGATTATATCATTACAAGTTAACCTTTAATTGGTATAGGTTTTGCCGCAGCGATGCTTTTGAATTTTTACCCCCAAACAATTTTCGAGTCCAATTAACATTTTTATTTCTTCTATTTAAGTTCGGCTCACGTTTTATCAAATTTACAAAATATAATACAATATAAATGAACTAAAAAAAGATTAAAAATATTTTTTTATTTGTATTTATTAAAAGAATCAATTTTGTCTATAATATTTCTCATGCTATATGTCAAATAAAAACTCATGCTATTATTGGTCTCATTGAAATCAACAAAATTAAAAGAAATAATTAATTTCAAAAATTAAATATTCTTTCTCGAATAAATATTTCGATACCATTATATTGAAATAATTATATGATTTAATTTGACCGAATTCTTACATGCTTGGCTATAAAGATAATGTTATTAATACACTCTTTAATTCTCCTTCCGAAATAAGAAAAGAATATCCTTTTTCTCCTACGTCGACTCAGCATTATTGTCCACGTGTACGGTTCAGGTTCAAAGTCTCTCGCTGAACTAAAATATCTCCTTTTAAAAGGAGCCGCAAAGATTCGTCACTCCTTACATTTCTAGTTGTCCGGTGCGGTTGATCTTCAAGGCCTGTGAGTAGTTCTATCTCATCGATTATTCTCTGTAATCTCTTGTGCAATTCTCTCTTCGAATTTTTCAATCCACGATTAACTTGTTCGGCTTTGATCGAAACCCTACCTTTCGTTATAATTGACAGCTGCAATTCTCCGTGATTGATTCATACTTAAACTGTAGCTTTTCCTTTTCTGACGTGACTTTGAGTCTCTCTCTTGTTATTCTGTTTGGGTGCTGAGAAACTCTGGGGTAAACAAAGTTATTGACTCTTCGATTTTAGATTTCTAGCTTCAGGACTTCAATAATTCATGCGGAGAAACCGAGAAACTTCACATAATTGAGTGAAATTATCACCACTTGAAGATTAATGCTACTGATGATTGTTTTTATCATCGTCATCCCCTGATGTGTTATTAAATGATTGAAAACTGTTTGATATGTTTCACTTTCTGTCAATCATTTGTTGATGCCACCTCTTGATGTTCAGGAGATAACGATAAAAATGATGATAAATTGATTTTTTTTCTTGAATTTAAGATTTCAGAAACCGGAATGACAGAATATGCGGTATTCATAGTTTTATCTATTCATATTTTTTCTTTGTTCTTTTTTCCTTCTCTGGAAAGAAACAGAGGGTTAGGGAATTACCGTGTTTGCATGCTAAGCTAGTGTTTCAATTGAAGCCGAAACAGATCATATAGCAGAAAAATAAGCAAAAAAATTATACAAATTAAGGTAGTACTGTTGTAGCATATGGAAGTACCGAATAAACCTCTATTTTTTTCATGAGGTAATAAATAATTGAAATAGATTTAATCATATCAATCACAATAGGCTCTAGTTTTGCACAGTGGATTGCTATTTCTGTCATTAAGGGTGAAATCCTGTTAGGAATTTTCTTATTTTAGTCCTATTGGGTGCTTTGGAACTGGGAAAAATAAATTTCTTGAAGTCTTATAATTTGCACTCTTTGTGACCAGAGAGAAGTTAAGCCTTCATTTAGTTGTGTACTGCAACCGCATGGCTTTATTTATGTGGTATTGCATTTGTTAGAGAACAAACAAGAGAAATTGTGATAGTTATTATTATATCTATTTTCAATTCTTTGTTACCTCATGAAGATGATAGAGGTTGAAAAAAGATGGAGTGATGCGTTGATTACATGTTTTTTCTCGCATTTTAGATTCTCCACTTACAACACCAGTTAGGGTGCAGCCTAGTGGTCAAGGGGCAGGCTTGGGATGAGCTATCTGCTCAGACATCCCGAGCTTGGTTCTGCATTAGAAGTTATGCTAGATTACTTGATACAAAATGCTGGCAGATGGGGTTATATCTCCGAGGTTTACTCCCTAAGGGTGGGTGGGACAAAACTTACCTCAAGCATGTTTGAACTTGGGCTGGTCTGGTAAGCAGTAACCACTTGTGGGTGGGTGAGATTGGAACTTGACTCAAGCAGTGGTGGACTAACTACAGCTTGATTGGTTTTGCAGCTTGTCTATTATAATACTGCCCGCATTTTATTAGTATATTTCCTTCATAGAAGAAATTAAATTTCCCAATTCACAGGTAACAACATGGGTGCCAAACTCAAATCCGTTGTGGCTTCCTTCTTCTTTTGCTTGCTCTTGTTTCCCTTGGTCTTTTCTGCTTCCAATGGTGGGTTGGTTAGAGTCGGAATAAAAAAGAGGAAGTTTGATCAAAATGACCGGGTTGCTGCTCAGCTTGAGTCAAAGGAAGGGAAGGCTTGGAAAGCTTCTATTAGGAAATATCATCTTCGTGGGAACTCGGGAGATCCAGAGGATACTGATATTGTAGCTCTAAAGAATTACATGGATGCCCAATATTTTGGTGAGATCGGTATCGGTACTCCTCCTCAGAAGTTCACAGTAATATTCGACACTGGTAGTTCTAATTTGTGGGTTCCTTCTTCTAAGTGTTATTTCTCGGTGAGTTGTGCCTAAATTTGCTATTGGATGTCTAATTCATTCAAAGTAATTTTCACGTAAATTTTAATGGGAGAGAATGTCAATGTATTCCATCTGGGTCCAGGTTGCATGCTATTTCCATTCCAAGTACAAGTCAAGCAGCTCGAGTACCTACAAGAAGAATGGTTTGTTTGTTTGTTTGTTCTTTTCTTTTCTTTTTCTTTCCATTTAATGGCCATGAAATACTTGTCTTTCTCATTGGAATTCTTTCAAGTTTTTAGACCGCATTTGATTTTCACCAATGTAATCTGAAATCTTTAAACGGTAAAGATCCTGTGTTGTAGGTTATATTATTTCATAGGAGAGTGCCTTGTGACTGACTAATGGGCACCAAGATTTCGTGGGTGTAAATCTGGTTTAAGCTCTATAGTTGAGCAGTATAAGCATTCTTGCTCAATACCCTACCCTTAACCGCCTTATCACGCTTGTATATATAATAATCTTATCAAATGCCCCCTCTTGTGGAAATTGCCCCATGATTTTAATCTTGCCTAAAAAATTGTCAAGTAAAAGATGTCAGATGAATCTCTTTATTAGTTCTTCACGATAGTGCATAAATGAATGGATGTGTACTATGATTGGTGAAACTTTCCTACAAATGACAATAAGATTGTTATTTAATGCATGACGCAGGCAAGCCAGCTGATATCCATTATGGAACTGGAGCTATTTCTGGGTACTTTAGTCAAGACCATGTAAAAGTTGGTGATCTTGTGGTCAAGGGTCAGGTAATTTCAAGGTCTTGGTACTAGTTTATACATATATGTGCATGTATACTTGAGCTCTCTCGGCAGTTTCCCTTTTACTGATAAAAGTGGTCTTTGCAGGAATTTATTGAGGCAACTAGGGAGCCAAGCATCACATTTTTGGTGGCCAAGTTTGATGGCATACTTGGCCTTGGATTTCAAGAGATCTCAGTTGGAAATGCCGCACCTGTGTGGTATCTTATTGCACCTTTAACTTATGTGGGATGTTAATGATTTTTTTTCCTGTTATGTTTGCCTTCTACTTTCAAGATGCTAATCTTGAAGTGTTCCAGGTACAACATGGTCAATCAAGGTCTTGTTAAAGAACCAGTTTTCTCTTTTTGGTTTAACCGAAATGCTGATGAAGAAGAAGGGGGTGAGATTGTTTTTGGTGGGGTGGATCCTAATCATTACAAGGGTGAGCACACATATGTTCCGGTGACGCAGAAAGGCTATTGGCAGGTTGGTGTTCCAAACTTTGCTTGAAGTACTTGTAATATTCAATAACTTCTTATCTTGGTTTTCTAAATGAGTTTCTGTTCCTTTTGTTGGCAGTTTGACATGGGTGATGTCATGATTGATGGCGAAACAACTGGTAAGAATGATGGTATTTGTGGTTGCTTTCTTGATTTTGGGAGTATGGAGTTGCGTTAGCCAGGACACCATGGTTTTAGCTTCCGTTAGTTTATGTTGCGGTTCCTGTAGCCTTTATTAGTTCCATCATGGTACAAGAATGCCTATTTCAGGATTTTGCGGCAGTGGATGTTCTGCAATTGCCGATTCTGGAACATCTTTGCTGGCCGGCCCAACGGTATGTCACTCATATTGCTTGTAGCTGCAACATCGTGTGGTGGATACAATTGATTTTGATATGCTCAACATGCTTATTGGATGGAATCCCTTGTTTTTTCTATTGTCCATCTGAGACATTCATTCATTCCTGTTCTTTGTTGTCCTTACAAAATTGTTGCCCAATAGTGTTTATTATTCATGATTCACTAACCATCTGTTATATTGGCTGGCATAAAAATAAGGGAGTTGATGATGTCTATTTCTAATACCTTTTTTTTGCGTNTAGGTTATATTATTTCATAGGAGAGTGCCTTGTGACTGACTAATGGGCACCAAGATTTCGTGGGTGTAAATCTGGTTTAAGCTCTATAGTTGAGCAGTATAAGCATTCTTGCTCAATACCCTACCCTTAACCGCCTTATCACGCTTGTATATATAATAATCTTATCAAATGCCCCCTCTTGTGGAAATTGCCCCATGATTTTAATCTTGCCTAAAAAATTGTCAAGTAAAAGATGTCAGATGAATCTCTTTATTAGTTCTTCACGATAGTGCATAAATGAATGGATGTGTACTATGATTGGTGAAACTTTCCTACAAATGACAATAAGATTGTTATTTAATGCATGACGCAGGCAAGCCAGCTGATATCCATTATGGAACTGGAGCTATTTCTGGGTACTTTAGTCAAGACCATGTAAAAGTTGGTGATCTTGTGGTCAAGGGTCAGGTAATTTCAAGGTCTTGGTACTAGTTTATACATATATGTGCATGTATACTTGAGCTCTCTCGGCAGTTTCCCTTTTACTGATAAAAGTGGTCTTTGCAGGAATTTATTGAGGCAACTAGGGAGCCAAGCATCACATTTTTGGTGGCCAAGTTTGATGGCATACTTGGCCTTGGATTTCAAGAGATCTCAGTTGGAAATGCCGCACCTGTGTGGTATCTTATTGCACCTTTAACTTATGTGGGATGTTAATGATTTTTTTTCCTGTTATGTTTGCCTTCTACTTTCAAGATGCTAATCTTGAAGTGTTCCAGGTACAACATGGTCAATCAAGGTCTTGTTAAAGAACCAGTTTTCTCTTTTTGGTTTAACCGAAATGCTGATGAAGAAGAAGGGGGTGAGATTGTTTTTGGTGGGGTGGATCCTAATCATTACAAGGGTGAGCACACATATGTTCCGGTGACGCAGAAAGGCTATTGGCAGGTTGGTGTTCCAAACTTTGCTTGAAGTACTTGTAATATTCAATAACTTCTTATCTTGGTTTTCTAAATGAGTTGCTGTTTATTTTGTTGGCAGTTTGACATGGGTGATGTCATGATTGATGGCGAAACAACTGGTAAGAATGATGGTATTTGTGGTTGCTTTCTTGATTTTGGGAGTATGGAGTTGCGTTAACCAGGACACCATGGTTTTAGCTTCCGTTAGTTTATGTTGCGGTTCCTGTAGCCTTTATTAGTTCCATCATGGTACAAGAATGCCTATTTCAGGATTTTGCGGCAGTGGATGTTCTGCAATTGCTGATTCTGGAACATCTTTGCTGGCCGGCCCAACGGTATGTCACTCACATTGCTTGTAGCTGCAACATCGTGTGGTGGATACAATTGATTTTGATATGCTCAACATGCTTATTGGATGGAATCCCTTGTTTTTTCTATTGTCCATCTGAGACATTCATTCATTCCTGTTCTTTGTCGTCCTTACAAAATTGTTGCCCAATAGTGTTTTTTATTCATGATTCACTAACCATCTGTTATATTGGCTGGCATAAAAATAAGGGAGTTGATGATTTCTATTTCTAACACCTTTTTTTTGCGTCTCTAGTTCGCCCGTTTTAGCTTGTCTCTTCAGAGGCTATTGAATGCATATTCCAGCTTAAGTTTCTCTTCCCTATCACTCTAATGGGAAATATAATTTATATGTGACTGAGCTTTTGTCTATGACAATCACACTGTTCTGATGCATCGAACATGTTACACATGCAGAGTTCCATCGTGTTTATCCATGCTTTTTCAATATTGGTGTGTATCTCATATGCAGACTATTATTACTCAAGTCAATCATGCAATTGGAGCCACTGGAGTTGTAAGTCAAGAATGCAAGGCTGTAGTTGCGGAATATGGGGAAACCATAATCAAGATGCTACTAGAAAAGGTATGTGTAAAGTTGACATGCCATCAAACTCAATACTTCCATATGATTGATGAGAGATTCTATTAGTTCTATTAGAAAGGTATATGCAAAGTTGATATGACATCAAACTCATCCGTGTACTTGATGAGGTTATGAATCCGCTTGTGCAACTTTCCAATAACCAACATTATATTTTGCCAGGACCAACCACAGAAAATCTGTGCACAGATTGGTTTGTGCACTTTTGATGGGACACGAGGTGTAAGGTAAGACAACTGGTTTCCTGTAATTTGAAAAATATCAAACTTTTAATACTTACTCCACTCCTTTGTTGTGTGGGTGTTCTTTTCAACTCCTAATATGTCTTTTTTTTTTAACCTGAACGTGTCGTTGTCAGTATTGGCATTGAGAGTGTTGTTGATGACGACACTCGAAAAGCAGGCGGTTTGCATGACACAATGTGCTCTACGTGTGAGATGGCGGTCGTTTGGATGCAGAACCAACTTAAGCAGAATCAAACACAAGATCGTATTATTAACTATGCCAATGATGTGAAACAACACTCCTATCTAGTGTTTTTTTTTTTTTAAATTTCCCTTCTGTTGCCTTTTATGCTTCCTCATACATGGTAGTAACTGCAGCTCTGTGACCGGCTGCCTAGTCCAATGGGAGAATCAGCAGTTGATTGTACCAGTTTGTCTTCAATGCCAAATGTTTCCTTTACGATTGGCGGCAGGGTTTTTGACCTCAGGCCTGAGCAGGTGTGATATTCTCAGTTTTTTCAAATAGTTGTGGAATTTAGTTTTGCATGATTATTTTTTTTCCAGCCATTAAAGTGTTACATTGTTGGTTTTCCTCATGTATTTCAGTGGATTTCATAACAATATTCTATTCCAATTACCACATGTTCATTATCAAGGCTTTCGTAAATTAGATTTTTTTTTCTAGTCCTCTTGGCATATAATGTGAAACGTGTAATGTGTTAGTGGCTATTTTTGGTATTTTTATGCATTGTGGCCTATGAAGGACATGAGGCTCACGCCTAACATTGGTTTTTTTTCTTTGCTACTCCTCTTTTGGATGATCAATCAGTATGTCCTTAAAGTTGGAGAGGGTGATGCAGCTCAATGCATTAGTGGATTTACGGCTCTAGATGTGCCACCTCCTCGTGGACCTCTCTGGTAATATCTTAATTCTGTTGTACTTTTATTATCCTTGCATCTTCATTTCTGTCATTATAAATCAATACAGTGATTCGACTGAATATTGACATACAATTGAGATGCCATATCTCAATAATGCTGGTACACTGGTCTGGAATCTTATCCTCGCTAACTATTTCGTATGCAACACAGGATCTTGGGGGATGTTTTCATGGGTCGCTACCATACAGTATTTGACTACGGGAATCAGAGAATTGGATTTGCAGAAGCTGCCTAAATGAATCTTTACCATTAACGTTTCCTTCTGTATCCATCTCATTTCTGAATACATCTGCGTCCCGAAAGACTTGTAGTAACCTATATTGTGTTGGAAGTGGGTTTCAAACCGAAAAACTACTTGTAAATATGTCTGGGTATACTGTGTCGTTTTGTGGAGTTTGTTCTGCCCCTACATGTCAAAACTTGTAATCAAGAAAATGGATCATTGGGCTTCATCACACTACACACATACAATATCTATGGTTCTCTCTCTCTCTCTCTCTCTCTCTCTCTCTCTCTCGATTGTTTACTCTTTTCTAAAAGCAACCCATGTCTTCTAAAACAGACGTGGAAACGATACGATGTGAATGGACAGTGAGAAGTCAATTTCCTACTGAATTTTCATTAGTACCATCGATGCATTGCCAAAAACAGTTGCCTATTTGAGAATTTTGAAACAAGAAGAAAATGGAAAATGCCAATGCACCGAGCACAGGCCGCAGAGCTGGAAGATGTTCTCTCAATGTGGAGTGGCATGACAATAAAGGATACCTATTGATTAGCTCGTGCATGGTAAGGTGTAGTAGTGAGAGGATGACAGAAGAATTTATTCGATTAATTTATTACTTTTTCCATCGATTGGTTAATGGTGATCGGTGTATGGTTGGCAATAACGATGGAAGATAAATTTAGCAGGAAAGTAATAATTGTCGGTGGCGTGACAGATGAAATTCAAGATCATCTACCATGAAGTAATTGAGCGCAAAGATGAAAGCTGCAACGATGAGAATCGGACCAACTTAGAATTAATTTCTTCGACCCGAAATTGATGTGTTCGTTCATAGTTCCCCGGTAGATAATCGGCGAAACATAAAGGAAACATCGAGAGTAAATATCTGTAGAAAGCTAGAGTTGAAACATTAATATTGGTGGTGGCGTGATGGATGAAATTCTAGAGCATTTACCAAGCAGTTATTGTGGCCAAGTTGAAAGCTGCAAGGATTCTATCAAGGAGTTATTAGGCACGAGTTAAGAGCCGCAACCAACAATAAAGAAGATCAGAATCCATGAGTAAATACAAAATGATTTTGAACCTGCCTTTGTAAGGTTACATTGGACTTCGAGAGTATTCTAATCATGAAGAATGCAGGATTCTGTGGAGTAGATTTTGTGTCCATGATTATTATGATTACTGCATTTACTGCATCAAGAGGAGGCCAGGCCAGGGGACCCTTGTGTTGATCTCCTCTCGGCTCTCTCTTCCCTATGTTGGATGCATTATGAGACCCAGCAGCTAAAAGCAGTGAACTCTGTTTTCTGCTTGGACAGCTGTTTCCCGTTTGTCCAGCTCTGTATAGCTGTAAATTTATGATTGGTGTCGGCACAGCCACATTAAAGGGTATGTTCACCGACACCAATCAACTGGTTGAAGTTACTGAATAGTAACAACTTCTACAGGGTTCACGTTGTGATACAATACTTTATTCCACCTACGAAGTGATACTAGTTACAAATTTTAAATTGATAAATTTTATATAAATCTTTTGTAAATAAGTGGGTTTTATTAATAAAGAATAATTTTTTTTACACCTCTTTTAAGATGGAATCTACTTTTTTTTATAAGCATTTGTATGAATGGAACTTGTAACTTGTACAAATTATTTCACTCTACCAAATGACATGAGGCAAAGGGGAGTAAGGAGAAAGAATTTGCTGATGTGGGCCAGAAGGCAATGAACGAAAGCCAGCTTTTTTTTCTTTTCCCATTTGGCATTGCTTAGAGGTTACTCATCCGATACCGCTGAAATATTTTAGCAGCAAAACGCCTTGCATTATTCTAAACCAAAGCTTTTTACTTTCGTTTTTTATTTTTATTTTTTATTTTTTTGTTTCGTTGGACCTCCTGTGATACAGATCACGAGAATCCTTAAATCCGGTCTTGGTTTAATTCCTTAACTTAATGTGCCTTGCTTTTCCTTCGATTACTTCCATGAAAAGGCAAAAGCTGGACCTCATGCAGGCGGGTCTTTCTTAGGGAGTCGGTCTACGCGTTTATCCACTGACTTGTACAAAAGAATCTTTCAATTTAATTGGCGTTATTAAAAAAAAAAAAAAAAACGATGCTAATTCCCCTAGGTTTTGAAGAGCAATACCATAAGATCATGGCTTTGAGACTTGGCAGATCAGAACTCACCTAGGTGTATCACATGGCTTTTGCTTCGAAGATCCTGCTCAAATGCAGCCCCTTTCTCCTTGTCACTACTTGGCATAGAACTCACCGAGCTAGGTAGATTCCTATATATGGTTGTTTTTTTTCTTGGAAATTAAACGTAAATGATTAGATATTTAATTCAAAAGCCCTAATAGCAATGCTGGAAATGAACAGCAGACCAAAGATCAAGAGAGTTACTTTATTAGCCACACGAAAACTTTATACAAAAAGAATCGAGAGTTACTGAAATCCCAAAATCAAACTCCTATAAAAAAATAATAATAAATAAATAAATAATTAAAAAAGGAAAACACTAGTATGTCCACTCATTTTGACACCTCCATGTGACCACTTCTCAAAAAAAAATTTTTGTACTTAGTAATTAAGAAAGTAATTTTAAATGTATTAGTGTATTTTTTTTCTTTTTTAAATATATTTAAATATGTTAAAAAATGTGAAAAAGAAAAAAAAAAGAATTTTTACATTGAGCATGCCGTCCAGCAGTCAAATTGAGACAGCAGAGTAGCCGCAGTCTAAGGCCCCGTTTGTTTACACAAAACCCCTATCTCATCTCATCTCATCTCATCTCAATCATTACAACTTTTTCAAATCCCCATACAAAAATATAATAAACAATTCAACTTTTTCAAATTTCACCATAAAAATAATACTAAAAAATATATTCTATTAATATTTTATTCAACTATTATTCAAAACATCTCATCTCATCTGTGTATCCAAGCGGGGCCTAAAAGAAAACTATAATCCTTAATAAAATCTTGCTACAATCAGGATAATGAGAAAATTGAAATTAATGACTTAACGTGATAATTCTTGTACGATCCAAAAGAAAAGGGATTTTTTTTTATTAAAGACCTTTTATGTTTTTGGCTTATTTGAGATCTCCCTGTTTAGTTTATTTTTGGAATTAACCACATGCATTTATGGAAAGCAGGTGACAATATTGAGTAATATCATGACCACATGAAAATTAGATTTCTTAAAAATTAAAAATTTGGGTTTATATTTCACGTAAATATAAAAATTTTAAAGGACCTAATATTGTAGTAATTCATGTGTTACTTCGGTTGATTTAGATATGAATATGCCGAGAAAAGGAAAAGAAAAAGATTATTTCCACCCAAAATAGCCACATCATTTGGGCGTTGAAAAGTAAAGTGTTCACACCGTCAGATTAGTGCCTTTTTCCGCCGCAAAATAACTACCCTGATTATTTGCTTTCTTGGTAATATCCCCACATTCCCCACTCAAATAGTGCAATTCTTTGCACATGCTCACGTGTCAACATGTGGATGGCTTTATTCGAAGCCCCTCCATTTAAGGGCCGCTCGAAGACGGCCAAGGCTGGCTGTCAATGGTCATCTATCCTCTCCTTTTGCCACGTGGTATGCTATATCTCAAAGATTCTTCAATCTTTCAAACTTAAAGAAGAGAGCAAATAAAAGTGCAGCAACATTGGCAACTACCAAGTCTACAAGAAAGAATTTTTTTTTTTTTTGGGTTTGTGTTCATACCAAAGCCATAGGGACAAAGTCACATTTATATTTGAACCGTAGCACCTCTCCCCATTTGTATAAACCCACCAAACCATATGCAAAAACCAAACTTCTTCCTCTAGTCTTCTTCCTTTGCGCTCCGATCCATCTCTTTCCATGGAATGGATCAGAGGGTCCATCATTGGCCGCGGCTCTACAGCCACTGTCTCCTTGGCCACCACCGTCCCGTCTGGCGAGCTCTTTGCGGTCAAGTCCGCCGAGCTCTCCCGCTCTTTGTTCTTGCAGAAAGAACAATATTTTCTGTCTCAACTCTGTTGTCCTTACATAGTTGAGTACATAGGCTTTGATGTTTCATATGAAGGTAATAAGCCTATGTATAATCTTTGGATGGAGTATGTACCTGGTGGCACGCTTTACGATGCAATTCAAAGGAATCAAGGGCGGCTGGATGAGGCTATGATTAGAGCGTACACAAAGCAAATTCTCCAAGGCTTGGAATATCTTCATGCCAAGGGATTGGTGCATTGTGATATAAAGAGTCAGAACATATTGATAGGCAAGGATGGTTCCAAAATTGCTGACTTGGGCTGCGCTAAATTGGTAGGAAAAGTTGCCGGAAATGGAGATTCTTCCATGTCAGCACTTTCCGGCACACCAATGTTTATGGCTCCGGAAGTGGCGCGTGGAGAAGGGCAGGATTTTCCAGCTGATGTATGGGCTCTTGGATGCACAATCATTGAAATGGCCACCGGCAGTTCCCCATGGCCTGAGATGAATGACCCGGTATCTGTTCTTTACAGGATTGGATTTTCCGCTGATGTGCTGGAGCTTCCAAGGTGGCTGTCGGAGAGGGCCAAGGACTTTTTGAGCAAGTGTCTTATGAGGGATCCAATGGAGCGTTGGACAGCTAAAGAGCTTCTTGAGCATCCATTTCTTGCAGAAAACGATTTTCATTCTATAGAAGTCAAGGAATTAAATATGAGTTCCCCAAATAGTGTATTGGATCATGGTTTTTGGGAGTCAATGAGCGTGTTGGAAGGTCGTGGGAATCAGACCCAGGAGAGCAATTCTTCCAATTCTCCATCTGAAAGGATCAGGATGTTGATTGGTGGGACCATGCCATCAGATTGGACTCGGAATGAAGATTGGATCACAGTGAGAAGCAATGTCATAGAGGAAAAAGAGAAATCCTCCGACCAATTCGAGGAAGATGAGAATTCAGTTGAAACTGCATTGATCATGGGTCCAGGTACTCAATTGGAAGTGTTCGGAAGTTCGATGTTTGATGAGGATTTGTTTGAATACTCTGCTGATCACAGCACAAGTACTTTTAGCAGGATTAGTATTAGGATAGGCTTTGTGACGGGATGCGAGTGTGTTAATAAGGATGATATTGTATTGATTATTTCAGATTCCGAAATTGACAGTGAAACTCAGTCTTTTCCTTTGAATTCTATACCAATTCAATATAATCTTATCTTGTTTGTGACAATATACTTGCTTTACAAATTACGATCTCTTAGTTGCCTAGTTTTACCAGCGAAGCCAAGGTAGCTTGTAGATTTTGATTAGAGGACCCTTTTCTTTTTACCCTTTCTTCCTCTCTGCTGCTGTGAAGGACCGATTTTGAGCGAGTCCTCTCGTGGGACAATTTCTGTTTTTGCAACTTGTCTCTATTCGGAACAGGAGAAGAGACAGGTTTGAGAGGGAGGATGTTGTGTTCCTCTTTTTGCCTAGGTTTCAGTAAATGATCCCTCTTTTTGCGTGTAGTTTTTGACCAAGCCCACAGGGACGATCTTTTTTTCACTTTTTTTCCTCTTCTTTATGCCATCCGCTTTTACAAGTTGCCAGCAAGAGACACTCTCAAAGTGCTGCTGCCACAACCATTGGTGGCATAGATATGGATAAACAATCACTCTGAATTCATTGTTTTCTAACTCACCCTTGAGAGTTGAGACATTGACCGATCCCACCAACGATAGTGGATTTACCTAATTATTAAGACTCACTCAGAATGGCCAATGAACCAGAAAATGTATTGGTGAATGCACGAATCTCACCCCTTTATTGTGGCATCCAATATATTGAGTATCATGTTATGCATCATTAAACCAGTTGTCTGCTCGCTTTAATGCAGAGTGGTTGTAAGCATCTTTCCAACACAGATTAATCTTTTGAAATGTGGAGTGTTATAGATCTGCTCAATAAAATCTCCATGAAATGTTCTGCTCTGCATTATCTTTCCTTTTAGAACTTTGAATTACCTCGTTTGTTTTCAGAAAATTTCTCAACTCATCTTATCTTATCTAATCATTACAATTTTTTTAATTTTCAATATAAAATAAAATAAACAATTCAAAATTTTCAAAACTTAAAATAAAAATAATATTAAAAAAATATTTTTTAATAATATTTTATTCAACTTTTTAACTTTAATCTCAACTCATCTCATCTTATTGAAAACAAAGGCGTTTGACTCTTCTAGTAAAGCAGCGGCGGCCGTAGAATGGAGAATAGAGGGTGTATAACTTTTATTCTAATCTAAGGGCAAGACTTTAAACAAAGTCAACTTCATTAACAGGTCAACTTGTCTCTCTTGAACTAAAGAAACTTGCTGTGTGAACAGGAGGCTTTGGGAACCAAGTTGGAGGTCAATATTATGTAATTTATTTTGACATTGTCCGGTAAGTAGGGTCAATATGTTTAGGCCTACCTAACTTGTTTACCCTCATTGGTTGGTGAGTTGACTTTTGCCAACCCATCTGCATAGCAGAAGGATGTGCGAAATTAGGGAGAAGGCACTCAAAGCAGATCATGTTAGCCGGCGCATGGAGATGGAAAATTGCACCATTTGGAGTAATTATATGTGGATTTTTCATTGTACCAAGCCTTATGATCTTGACTTGGACCTCTAAATTGGGGATGGATTTAATTAATTACAGTACTAGTTGTAGCCTTTCAAGATGCCGCTCCGTCTCTTTGGACTTTGGAGCCTCACACGAGGTACTATGTTCATACATGTAAAATGAATCCTGAATTTCCAAGCTATATAATTAATATTTTATAGCTGGGCTTCGTCATTCTGAGGACATATTAAGGGTAGTACCTTTCTCTTAAAAATCTCAGTGGTATTTTGTATAGAGAAATTACACTCAAAAGTACTGTATATTGTTGGTCGAACTAATAGAGTAATATATATTTGACGAGTAAAATAAAATTATATCTTCTGCCTTAAAAATAATGAGAGTCATGAGACGGGTTTTTTTAATTATATCCCAAAATTTATTATAGTTGAAAATAAAAAAATATTTTCTATAAAAAAATAAGTACTTAATTGATCTGGCCAAATCATGTCCAGAAAACGTGTATGTAGAAAAGGAAAAACTAGTATACCTCCCAAATTGTACAGCTCTAGTTGATCATTTGGTCAAATTTATTTATTTATTTATTTATTTAGTGTTTAAGGAATTGATTTTAACTGTATTGAATTTTCTTTTTATTTTTTAAAAATATATAAATATATTAAAAAAATATAAAATGAAAAATGAAAAAAAAAAAAAAAACTGAAAGGTAAGGGCGGTCAAATAGAGCGGATTACTCTCGGCTACAGAGTAGCCCGACTCATGTAGAAATATTTTATTGGGTCCACAAAATAAGTACAAACTTTGGCCCGTTAAGGAGAAATTAGAAGAATACACAAATTAAAATACCAAAACTAACAGCAATATTATACTAATTGAGAAGGCATAACCATATATTGTACAAGTGATGATATTTAATATAATTATTTTTAAATATTATTCTCCATCAAATTATTGCAAACACACATTCCTCTATCAATCTATGTCTACTTTACAGATAAATATATATATATATATTTAAATCATCGATCATGTTGCACGGGTGATCATATTTTTTTTGAGAATGACCAGAATCACAAAGAGATTTAACAACATTTATGTACTTTTTATATTTCTACAAGTCCAAGACATGACTCCATGCAGTATGGTGCCTAGCTTTCTTATTGTTTCTTATACAATTGGCCTTGTTTTGGATTCCGATTTACATTCGAGCCAGCTTAATCTAATTTATATCTCCTTCTTGGTCTTCTTCCCCACCCCGGCCACTTGCCTTTTGCACTAACCTTCCTGGTTCAATATTATAGCAGCCTCCAAGCTCATCCTCAGTAGATACAGCTCTTTTATAAGATAATATAGTCTGTCTATTATTAGTGCAAGAAATAGGGAGAATCCTGCGTAAACGTTAAACAAAAAAATCAACACAAATCAATAAATTTATATGTTCATGTCTTTCTGCATTTTTCCAGTAGAAAAAAGAGATTTGCATGAGTCGTACCCATAAGAGAGGCTTCCAATTGACGTTGTGCCATAAGAACCTCCTCAGTTGGATTAACCATGCTGGCTTCTGACGAACGTTTGTGGATTATGGTTGCATGATATATGATGGAGCTAAAGAGCAACGTCATTGTTGCAGCCACGGTATTTGTAACCAAACTACCTCGTCCCTCTTTCAACCGGTCCAAACCCATCATCACCAGCTTCCTTAGTGGGGTTCTGAACAAGAGGGTCAGAATCAATGCCATTTCCGCCAATACAAGCGTAAACATTAGATAAATCATCTTTGCTAATCACAACGTTAACAAACTTTAGGTTCTTTTCATGTGCAGAATTGATCATGGCTTGAAGATGGATTTGATTTAAAAAGTGAGCCAGCCAGAACACGTATGGTCTTGTGTTACTTTTGGAATCTGCTTTTAGAATTCTTGACCTGCATTCTTTGCAGGAGTCGCAAGTTCAACCAAAGAATACTTTCCAAGATCGCCTTATCATCAAGGTACAAGATATCTTCAATCAATGAGCTTTGCAGGAGTCCTCCTCAAAGTACTGTAATCCCTACTTCTTTTAATGATATATGTAGATAAGGGTACTAGTATTGACTTGGTCAAAACTAAAGATTGGCTAAATTTTAGATAATATATACTAAAAAGTCCCCACATTGGATTGGCATCTCTAAAACAATTTGAATGTTAGCTACAGTGATTAGTCAAATTTGAAGAACCAAATTGATTCACCAAAAGTTTAAATAATAATTTTTCACTCCAAGCAAACATTAAAATATTAATTTCTCACTCCAATAAAAATATTATTTGATTTGTAATTAAGAAATTTAAATAGAATTTTTGATGAGTTTAATCAGATATTTTTTGTTATTAGCATTAAATGACTTTTAAAAAAATGATTTTTTTAATATTAATTTAATTAGAATATAATTATTATTAATATTAAATTGGTAGAATTATAAAATGTGATATAAAAAAATTAAATAACAAAATTATTAATTTAATAATATTTTATTATTATAGAGAGAGTAAATGACTAATCCAATGTGGGGATTGAATTTAAATAGAATATGCAAATGTAAAAAAGTGTGATATTGGCTAAAATTTGAAGATGCATTTGGCCAATCCAATGCTAATGCTCTAGATAATAGTATCCATTTTTCATCGTCTTCTCACCATATATTCTATATTTAATGGTGAAAAACTATTTATTATATTTTATTTGCAGGCTAATCATTTGATAGGATATCATAAAATGTTCAGAAGATAATAATTAAAATATGATAAATGTTTCTTTATGTATATATATACACACATTTAGATGTGTATATATGCCTTGTTGGCAAGTAATTTGAAGGAGAAATAATAATAGATGATGCCTACAGTTCATAATCCTAAAATACCTTCGAAACTCACAAGATAGCTTAGGCATGAAGAACAACAATCTCTCTTTAATTTTCATTATTCAAAGAGAAATGATAAAATTATATCAATTGAGACATTTTAGCTTCTTTTTTTTTTTTAATTTAAATGATTGATATATAAAACCATACTTTATTCCTACAAGGCATAAGATTCCTCACATCTAACGGAACAGGCTTAGGCCATGAGGCTGAAAATGGATAAAAGAGCGTCTAAAAAAAAAAAGGATAAAAGAGGAGTGAGCAATGGGCTTTTCTTAGAAAGATGATCCGGTCAGATGTGGGCCGTCCAGCTCATGTTCTTCAATATTTTTAAACTATGGATTGGTCTAGAGTTGTCCCAACAGGTCTAACACGCGACGTTTAGCTACTTTTCAAGCCCACCCGACCCAGAGCTAACGACGGCGCTGTCTCTCTGACTTTATAACCGGAGTAGCTCTGTTACTGAACCCCGTAGTCCAGACTCTGTAGCGAACAGACAGCTGAACTTTCTAGCTTTGACGATGGAGGCGGCACCATTTGCTTGTGCTTCTTCTCCTTCTTCTTCAGCTTCGTTTTTACCTTCATTCCCTACAACAGCTCGATCTTTATCTTCCTCTTCATCTCTCTTATTTCGTCGCAATAAGTTCGGAAATTGTAATTACTATGCCGCCAAATTCAAATCTCCTGGAAACTTATCGGTCAGAGCCTCTGGAGACTCTGGTATTATCTCTCTCTTACTCGCACTCTCTCTGTCTCTCTCATTATGTCTATGTTTTGTGATAATTATTTGTTTTGCTATTTGGTACATATTTTCTTTTTCAGTTGTGACTTTGCTTGATTATGGTGCTGGAAATGTTCGTAGCGTGAGGAATGCGATTCGCTATCTGGGCTTTGACATCAAAGATGTAAACTTTTTTCACCTTTTCCTTCAATTCATACCACTTCTCGTTACTTATTACTTTTCTATTGGTTTGTAACTGTGATTCAGCGGAATTTTATGATTAGCTATGAAGGCTTTACATATAGTAAACAAATAAATCTAGTTTACCGAGAATGGACCTACAAAAATCTAAAATGGATGCATATGTGTAATTCTGTTATAAATTTCAAATGTAGGTACAAACTCCAGAGGACATTTTAAAGGCAGATCGGCTTATTTTTCCGGGCGTTGGAGCATTTGCCGCGGCCATGGATGTTCTGAACAAAAGAGGGTATGTATTTTTCTATCACTTATTATGGACTGTTTGTCGTGTTCAATTTCTTGCCCGTTGCACTGAAGTGGGTTAGTGGCATATACGTGTTGCGGTGGTAATGACTCAAATGTGGGAATTATACTCCTTTTGGGTGCATATTCTGAAAAGTGCCTCAAACTTTCAATTGATCCTTTTTTGGCAAGTGATTACCACAGTAGCTTTACAGAATTCTGCAACGATACCAGTATTTTTGGAACAATTTCCTTGAATAGAAATATAAGGTTGAAGCTAAGTTGTTTTCTTGGGCAATACATGGGGTACGTGTAGTGATACAGGCAAGATTGCTTTTGTATTTTTTGATAATGTTTAAGTTATGCAAATTCATTTCAGCTCGGTGCTTTTGGTGTTTTGATGTCTTGCAGGATGGCTGAAGCACTATGTACCTATATTGAGAAGGATCGCCCATTTTTGGGCATTTGTCTTGGACTTCAGTTACTTTTTGAGTCCAGTGAGGAGAATGGACCTGGTAAGTCATATCTGTAATCATATCAAAGTTTTCTCTCTTTCATTTTTTCTTAAAAAAAATATTTTTTGGGAGTCGCTTGAACATATATCTAATTTAGAAGCCTATGGAAAAGTGAGGGAAATTGTTCATTATGTAATTTATCTGTCCTTTTTTTTTTTTCACAATAATCATTTCTGGATCATTTTGCATAATCAGCATCTACAATTTGTGCAGTTTAGTGGACTTATTATAACAATGATGGCGCCGATGTTGATTATGGTGATGGCTTAATATACTCAGTTGTGATGAAAATAAGTAGTAAAAAATGAATAATCTTCTAGGACTTAGAGCAATAAAAAAAAAAAAAAACTTAAGATATTTGGAGCTGTGTGAAGATTTGGAGATGTTGGAATCAGTAAAATAGAAAGAGAGGCAAAAGCAGTGAAAAAGCTAATATGGGGATAAATTCTCTCTGAATTGAACAGAGTGCATTCTAACTTTATACTTTTCATAACTAAAAATAGTCTATACTTCCATCTTCCTTTCTTTTAGCATCAATTAACAGCTTTACATCTGCACAGTAAATGGCCTTGGCTTAATACCGGGTGTGGTTGGGCGTTTTGACTCATCCAATGGTTACAGAGTACCCCATATTGGCTGGAATGCTTTGCAGATTAAAACAGACTCTGAAATCTTGGATGATATTGGAAATCGCCATGTCTACTTTGTTCACTCTTACCGTGCAATGCCAGTATGTGCTTTATTCTTCTCCTCTTATTGTAGATGTTGCATAATTAACCACAAATACCTTGATTTCCATGTAATTTGATAAATGAACTTTTCTTTCCCAGTCAGATGTGAACAAAGAGTGGGTGTCATCTACCTGCAACTATGGTGTCGATTTTATAGCATCTGTTAGAAGAGGAAATGTGCATGCAGTTCAGTTCCACCCAGAAAAGAGTGGAGGCAAGATATCTTTTACTCTCACCCGTTCTAACCTTTTTTGTCTCTCTCTCTTCTTCTTTTTTTTTTTTTTTTTTTTCTGGTCTTTACGTGCCTGTTCAATTTGTACAGATTGTAATCTTGCCAATGTTGGTATTTAGGATATTGCTGAAATATTCCATATTTTTCTCTTAGGAGCAACTTATTTAAGAGAGGGAGAAGTTTGGGGAGCCTTTTTTCATGATGTTTTACTTGGGACTTCTTCCTGGAAATGCACTTTGAAGGATAAGACTTTGAGGCTTCACCTCTTTAAAAAAAAAAAAAAAAGGAAGAGAGAGAGAAAGAGAGAAAATGCTGCACTGCATAAGAAATTAGTTTCATTTCCTAAGCGTTAAAAAACAACTTTTCTTTCTGTTTCCAAGATCCGATCCAAGTGTAAAATGTCTTCCCAGGGTTTAGATAGTGAGTTCTCCCAGATATGTTCTACTATATGATTACCAAATAGTTCTGGGTGCAAATCTCATATCCTTCTATGGATTAAAAGATGGTTTTGACGAGTCATAAATGTGTTGATCTTTCCATTGACATCGGTAATACTTGAAATGAATTTTTCAGATGTTGGTCTTTCGATATTGAGAAGATTCTTGTATCCTAAGTCAACCATAACGACGGTAGCCTTCGTACTTATGATGTGTATGCATTTCATTTGTTTCTCAACTTCTCGGTTAAACTATTTAACATCCTCAAATGTTGATGTGAAGACAGAAGCCTACTGAAGGGAAAGCTTCAAAACTTGCAAAAAGGGTAATAGTAGTTGAACCTAAACCTTTTCCTCTTTGGGCTATGCCCTCACATTATAATTTTGATATTTTGACAAAATTGTCCGTGCTTAATTATGTTTAGGTAATTGCCTGCCTTGATGTGAGGACAAATGATCAAGGAGATCTTGTTGTAACCAAAGGGGACCAATATGACGTGAGAGAGCATACAAAAGAGAATGAGGTATTGGGATTTTTTTGTATATGATTGGTGGTTACGGACACTGGCGAGTCATTATCAAAGCGAAGAGAAGTAATTCAACCTTTACTGAAGCTGCCTCTTCCTCCCTCTTAAATCAGCTGTGTTTTGCTATAATGTAATCACAATGTTCTAAACTTTTGTCTTATCCAAAAATAAATAAATAAATCCTGAACTTTTATAGGTGAGAAACCTTGGCAAACCAGTTGAGCTTGCTGGACAGTATTACAAAGACGGGGCTGATGAGGTAGGATTTGAACAGAATCGAGTGCTTATTCTTTGTTATATGCTCAGCATAGATTCTAAATCAAGTGTCAAAATTGAACGACAGGTTACCTTTTTGAACATTACCGGTTTCAGAGACTTCCCTCTAGGCGATTTGCCAATGCTGCAGGTCTGTCACTGTCCAACATTAATCTTTTGATGTGAACCTATAAAAAGTAATCGTCTTTACTACAAACCCTACATGTTGATTCTGTTTTCGTGCTATTGTAGGTATTGAGATACACTTCAGAGAATGTCTTTGTACCGTTAACTGTTGGAGGTGGCATTAGAGATTTCACAGATGCAAATGGCAGGTACTTAGTGTTACGATTATATATTTCACTTTCCATAAGAGATTTTCTTTGGAAATGATCTTAATATTTAGTTGTCAATAATTATTTATTTGACCATTCACAATGTAGTGAAGTCTTGAATTACAATGAATTCTTTTTCTTTTGAAGGCACTATACTAGTTTGGAAGTTGCTTCAGAATATTTCAGATCTGGGGCTGATAAAATTTCCATTGGAAGTGATGCCGTATATGCTGCAGAAGAATATCTAAGAACTGGAGTATGCTTCCCATTATTTAATTCCGTAGCAGATCTATGCATGCCTATGCATATGGTTGTGCATGTATATCCCTTCTAATAGTTTTGGACCCTTTTATTTCAGGTAAAGACTGGAAAGAGTAGCTTAGAGCAGATATCTAGGGTTTATGGAAATCAGGTGCTTATGTCTCATTGTTGATGCATGCATGTCCATACCTCTCTTCCATGTATGTACATTTTCTGAGGCTAATCTGCACAAGTCAAAGACAAAAAATATCCTTGGGAGACTAATTCCACATTTAATCAATCCAATGATTTTTCTGCATTTCTTTT
>QEOT01004160.1:0-11368 GCA_003123785.1 Pterocarya stenoptera
TTTCTTTGTTCTTGCAGTTGAGTATATGTGATTGCCAGTGAGTCAGCACTCAGTGTAGCATTTAGCATATAGCAGGTAGGATAATGTGTCAAAATCTTGCTGACTACGCCTAATCTTGGTGCAGTAAGGTGCTGGAGAGTCCAAGCTTATCTTCGTTGACTATCTCTTTGGCTCTCTTGTCTTGGAGGCCCTCTCTTTCCTTCCATCCAATACCCCATGCCCTCTTCTCATCCATAAATTAAATTCCTTAGCAGTTGCCTAGAGAGAAGCAAAAAAGGATGAGTTTTTTTGAGCTTGCTATGCAGAGAAGAGAAGAGAAGAATCTAGAAGACGCCGTTGATGCTGCCGTTTACACATCTGCTTCAACGTAGCGTTGCTCAAGCTAGACGCCATCGTTTACAATTCTGGTGTCGTCGCTGCTAGTGCTGGTGCTGGGCAGTTCGAGGTTTGGGGATGCCTCACCTTCTCAGCGAGATCTTCTCCTTCAATCCCAATACGACTTCTCTCTTTTCCTCTCTGTGGTTTGTAAATCACTGGTTTTTGTTTCTTTTGTTTTTCTTGAAGATCAATTTTCGTTTCTAGAAGCATGGAGAAAAACGACTTGCTTTTAAAGTCGGGTCATATTGGTTCGACCCGGTTTGATTTTGCTCGGGTCGAGTCGGTTCGGGTTGGCGCTCTATCAACATGTTTGTGGGTCGGGTTGGGCCCAAACCCGGCTTTAACAGGCCGGGTTGCAGCCCTAGGTGGGGGTGTTTGAGGCAATTTTACCTGTTAATTTTAATATAAAACATGGAACCTTTTTTTAGTTTTTTGGGATCAATGCTTTGGTAATAACTAATAAGAGATCACAATTGCTTATATTATTCCAGTTTCTTATCGTGGGTATCAATCTTTGGCAATCATCTTTCCAAACTATTAAACAATAAATCTGCTCTCCTTTCCCTTGAGATGGACAAAATAATCACTATAAAATTCAACGAACTTGATTCAATATTTTTTATTTTTTGAAAAAAAAAAAAACCCTTTACTTTTTAAGAAATTGTTTTACTTTTTATGTTTATGTACTTTTTAAAAAAAATCTTTTTTAGATTATCTTATTTTATGCCATATTAAATTTTTATATAACTTTTTAATTTATATCAAGTTGACTCGGATCTTGAAACTAATATTTAATCTTACATCGGTTAATAATGCCTTGAGAAGGGAGAGATGGGGTTCCATGATTTGGGGGTTTTGCATATGTATGTGCATATTCAAATCTCGTTTTATCAGCTTTGTTGCATTTCCTGTCTAGCAACTAGATTCTCAAGTAGGTGACTTGATAAGCAAACTATCTTCGGGATCAATAAAATCCCCAAAACGAATAAGTTGGTATAGTGGGAGAGGAGGCAAACCTAAAATGTAAGATGAACTATTGACTTACTAATTTGATATTTATAGGTAACATCATGGTGTGACCACAGAGCGAGGGAGAGAGACTTCACTTACCTCCTTAACCATGCTTCAAATCAATTATCTTTTATCAAATGGTCCACTCCTCAATTTCGACTCTAGACTTTTTGTGTCCATCACTTGGCCACCAATCTAGTCTTCAACCTCTTAATTGCTCCATTAGCTTTTTGTTAAATTTATAGATTTGAAAAACATGGTTTTGGTTTTATCACTCTTTTTCTCACATACACGGGGAGAAAATGTTATAAAGCTAAAACGACATCGCTTTATTAATGATTTTTTTTAATATTTATGTATATATATTCAAATAATAGTGGGTTAAGATGAGGGGTGGAGTATTATGCGGGAAAGCCTAGCCCAGCCTGCCCCCTGCCCCGCATGGTGAGGTCGAGGCTGGAATAACTAGAGAGTGGCACCTAGCCACTTAAAGCATTAGGATTAAGGGACTCTTTGTGTAAGTTGTATGCAATGAGAGTCGCATGAATGGTAACGAGGGAGATTCGCGTGTATAAATATCTATTTGTTGGTCTAGATTGCATTACTTCATCGAACTTCCCAAGCTTCTACTATGGCTATATTTTTCTTTTTAAGGTAAATCCATCTATTGATTCTTAGGATATGTTTGGTTCAAGGGTGCAAATTGGTTGGTCCGTGATGGACCAAATATTTTCGGTCCATCATTTTTCAAGACCGGACTGGACCCATAGGACCAGACCGGTAGCTATCGGTTTAGTTCGGTCCAGCCCAATTATTTTATTATTGTTTTTTCAATTAATATTTTTTTATTTAAAATATTAAATTAAAATTAAGTGACTTATTAATGTAGATTATGTAACTAACTCAGTAAAAAAATATTTTATATGGTCAATAATAATAAATTAAATGAAAATTACTTATTAATTTATATAATTACTATATAATTAGCTAATTGATATTATATATTAGTTAATCGATAGAATATTAACAAGTGTTAAAAACATATTTAAAATTTTATATTGTTAATGATAATAGGTTAGATGAAAATTACATAATAAATTATACAATTATTATATAAATAATATATATAAAATATTTTTTATTTTTTTATTTTTCATTCGGTCCAGTCTGATCCAGTCCGGGGTGAAAAAACCCTAGACCGAGACCAGACCGAAATGACCAGTCTGGACCAACCGTCTACCACCCCTAGTTTGGTTTGTGAAATGAGTATTCTTATTTTAAGTTCTATTTCTCAAGGAATACGAAAATATGTTTTTATTATCTTATTTAATGACAACCATTACATTAGATTTTGTTAGGAATTAAACAAAATTCTTAAAATACCCCAGCTTCATATTTTTATTTTTTAAAAAAAAAGCATCCAAATTATATTTGAAAACTAATAAATAATAAATAAAGGAACCTTTTCACGACGAGCTCTTTGCTAAATTTTATAATTTTAATCCCACCAATTTGCTAAATTTTCAATGTCAGCTGGATTGAACCTTTCACGACGTCCTCGCACGTTCTAAATAAGAGCCAAAAGTTGGGTTTAGATTGAAGTGGTGACCCACTTTCCTATTTCTTTCTTTATTTTGCTGCAATATTCTATTTACATTATTGCAAAAGTTCCCTTTTAAAAGTTAGGGTTGACCCCAAAAGAGTTGACTGCTAACATACATCATGCTTCCTAAAACTAATAATTTGGTGATGTTTCCTGTTTTCCCGTCTGGATAAGGTTTTTATCAGATAATTATTTTTTTCCATATGTGTTTCATTGTCCTATCTGCTCATCATATACTTTGATGGAGCCATTGGCTTGTGAACTAAGCTTGAAATAATATCTACCATGTTGAAGCCTGCTTATTGATTGACACACCAAACACATTATTGATGTGAAAGCTTTATCATAAAAATGTATTTATATTAGAATAATTCTATTCACCATCCCTATACTATACATTTATTTTTTATTTTTTAACCTTTTTATTTTTATTTTTCCTTAGCTAATATGTAGTGTATGAGTTATGAGTAGAAAAACTCAATGAATAATGCTGCACCCACCGCTCCCAGCTCCCGCTGGGAGCTACTGCTGCAATTGTTTATGTGTCTTTTTTTTATAAATTTTTTGTTTACTTCGTAATTAAGAAAGTTTTCTGTAATGATGTTATGATTTTTTTTAAAAAAATTATATTTAAAAATATTAAAAAAATACATGTAAAAAAAAAAGTTAATAAAAAAAAAATCAAAATAACTAGCGGGCGGGAGCTACCAGCAGTGATTATAGCATTGTTCAAACTCAATTAGTTTAACAAGAATAAAAAAATAAATAAAACAATAGTGGTGTGCGGTGTAGGCAATTGGATAGAAGGATTCTTTATATTATGAACTTTTTTTTATGACTGCCATGGGTCTTATTGTAATTCGTGTGGTTTGTACACTATCTTGTAATTGTGAACTAGAACTTTTATAGGAGTTTGAGTTTGGGGAGTTGCTAAATTTTGGGGGTTTGTTTGACCAAGCTAATCTACAATTTAGGCTAAAAATCATTAAAAGGTTGTGAAAAATGTTATACATATTACAGCTAACATTTTTAAGCTCATAAACATACAAGTAAACTTCCTAGGATCATCCACTGCTTTTGTCTTTTTTTTTTTTCCTCCTGGAAAAATTTGTTGCAAAAGTTTGTGAAAGAATAGTAGCTCAAGGAAAGCACTGGGACTAAGATATATCAGACCCATTTCATTTTCTGGCCTTATTGTTCATTTCTCATGTTCTGTCTACATAAAGAACATCTTCAATCCAAGCTACAATGTTGAACGCTAGGCCTTCCAACACCCTTGAGTAGCTCTCTAATATTGCTTGCCCCACATCCTGCAAAAATTAGTTCCCTTCAAGTTTCAAATTTGTAATGAATCTTTTAAAAACAAGCCAAGCTCATGTGAAATTAGAAAGATACTATACATCATCCTATGATATAGCATCAAAAGATTGCCAAGTGAGTGAAAATAACAAATAATTTTTCAGTCATTTGATGCTGGGTTAAGGGATGATAATGAATAGAATTACTCAGTGAACTTACCCTATTGTACTGAATCTTGCTAGTGTCCAATGTTGTCTGTGATAGCTCAGGATACCTCTGTTTGAGGCAGAACAGTAAACTTTCAGCTCTCTCTGCTAGAAAATGATTTTTGTCACTCCGGTCAGAGTCAGCCATGAGATCCTTTACCAGGTCCCAGGATGACTTTGAATGGCTCATACATGCTTTACGCCTCCATGTATACATAGAAGCTTCAACCCTGTCTGCAAGCTCAAGTGCTTCATGTTCGGATGTTATATTCAGACAGTCAAGAAGATGTTCTGGTGAGAATTTATCTCCGGTACACATATAGCGGTAAATCGATTCTCCTAGACATGATTTTCCACTCTGATCAAAATGTTTGGGAGCAAATGAAGTCAGAACCAGGAACTTTTGACCAAACCATCTGAGAAAAGTCCTAAGAACACTTTACTGTTTCATTGAACTTACATACTTGGGTGCCTGATGTTGTGACATATGCATAAAATAAATATGCCCGGAACTACTCAAGTATTCCTAGCAATCAACATAGTTGTCCCAAATTCATTCTTGCAGTTAATATGTTTCATCTTTATGTTCTCGAAAAATTTCCATTTCTACTCTATTTGGAAAGTTCTGTCAAAGTTTTTATGTTAATTCCTAAATTAATCCGCCAACCATCTCCCAAACCCTGCAAAATTTCAGTGTACATCTAATTTGGAAGATAAATCCATTGGACACGGGGAGACTCGTAGTTTCAGAAACTTAAGTTTATGTAAAACTGTTGGATCAACTATGAGGACTCACTTTTGGAAGAGTTGCCAAGAATGATTCTGGGATTTCCATCTCTGCAAGAATAGTACTGTTAATGGCCATGGCGGCCTTGTGAATTTGATTAGCACAGTCCCGTTTGTGTTTCAAGTGCTTCCTTGACTTCTCAGAGAGGCCACCTGGAGGAACACATGGAATTGGCAACCACCATTTGTCTTCTTTCCGCTGAGAAACCCTTCGAAATGAGCCTGAACGAACTGAATTCCCCGACATGCTCCCCTGTTTCGCGTACCAGAATTCCGTATCTTCAAAACTATCCATTATTTCCTGTCATAGAAAATTTAATCCTTCATGAGCTATGACCCCTGAGAGAAAAATGTGTTGTTTCCGTTAGAGAAAAGAATTGAGTTTTTGCAAATGGAGCTTGTCTTACTATGAGCATCATGTCAAGCTTCTGCAATGCAGGAAGATTAATATAAATATCCGATCTTGGTGTACTTGCCATCATCTAAAATACATCATAACTTGCATCAGAAAGAGGTAAAAACAATTAAATTCCATTAAAGCATCAGATATGAATCAAAGGAATTTCACCTCCACAGTTGTCCCATCATCAAGATCTTTCAAGGTTGGGCTAAATTCCACTATGTAATCACACACAGATAAAAGACAATCCATTTCTCTTTTCCACAGAGCCTTCTTCTCAGGACTCAGAGGCTCTAACCTTAAGTTTTGGCCAAATACAGTTGCTGCAGAAGATCAAAGAGATGTAGAATTAGAGCATAATCACTTTTCATCAGAAACTAATCTGTTATAACTTAATTACCGTAGAGGTTTGTTATGGAATTTGAGATAGTCACAGCAGTGCAGACACCTTTCCCACCTCCAGACATGTCTTCACCCAACAGAAGTTTTGCAAATCTTTCCTTCATCAGTTCAAGCTCTGCCAAGATTTTTCACATAAATTAAGCAAAATTTTATTGCCTTTTCATTTCTTTTTCCTTAAAAGACAAGCATTTTGCCAAAGCAAAACCATGCAAACTCACCTAAATCAGTAGATTCATGATCATCAAGTTTATCGTCCACAACTTGCCTGTGGGGCTTCATTGGTAGTCTGTTGAGGGATCTGGATTTGGCTACTGGCCAGGGAGAAGGAGAAGGTTCACTAGAAAAGCTGTTTCCGTCTGTAGGCTCTGAGAAGGCTGAGGCCTCAGAATTAGTCCTGCAGTATGCAAAAGGACTCCCACTCATCGTAGAACGCCCTGGAGTTTCTGAAGTTGATAGATCATTTTGATCCACTGAAGAAACTGAAGGTTGATAACCCAGATCATAATCATCAGAATTCGACAAATTATCCATTCGAGTTTTGTAACTTATGCTCTAAATTGCTCAAACCTGCACACAATCATGAAAGTCTCACGGAATGGGTTAGTGGGCTCAAAGATTTCAGAACCTCATTATCACATTCAGACATAGGAACTTTGGTGGGTCTCTGATTAAAAAGGCTGGACCCGGGAAATGTCTTAAAATTGTAGAACTTAACAGTCTAAAAGCATGAATCTTTTCTTTTTCTTTTCCTGGAACATAAAGCAAAAGAGGTTTCTGAGATGTAGCTATTGCTGTCAGGAGTCGTAAATAATTCACTGGATATGTCGCAAAAGCTTTAGTAATAAAGCAGTGTTAAGAAAAATTCCCAAGAGTACTTAGTAGTTCTAACAAAACTGAAACTTAAAAATTCAAAGACAACGGTTGGGAAAAGAAGCAACGGTCTAAACATTCTTTCATGTTTACCTTTAATGGCAAGATTTGAATTTGAACAGTTGAAGCTAAGCTAGCTGAAGAACGTTTGAAACAGTTCCCCCCCTAATTGCATGCTGCATCTTTATGCCTCTAAAACCTTTTTCTTTTCTAAAGAACAACTTTCTTTGTTGCAACATACCCATATCGCCATAATCATAGAACTCGAACACAATTAGCCGTCTGATCGTGCAGTAATTGACCTATTTCATCAAATTGAGCTAGACCCAGTTGCAAAGAATGGCTGAATCTTTGCAAAATATGTAGAGAAAGGACATGCAATATTGTATGACATGGTTGGACATCGATATATATATATATATATGGGTCCCTTGTAATGCAATATGCAAGTATATTGTGAAAACGTGAGCAATAGTATTATTAATTGAAGAACATATTGAGTTTGAATTACACGATTGCCTAAAATTTTGTATTCCGGATTCCGATCTGATCCTAGAATCTTTGGAGTATTCTATTCATGTGTAGACTTTTTTGCCTAATCATTGTTTGTTTTCAAGTTAACGGTTGCACGCACACTATTACTGTGATTGACAATGTGGCAAAGGGAAAGTAAGATCACTAATTAATTTTGTCATAACCCACCAAATCATGATCAGTAGTTGTAATAGTTGTTAACTGAATCATGAAGATGATTGAATAATGCTGAGAATTGCACAAAATCATTCAAAATTTAGATTTATTTTTACTTTTTTTAAATGAGTGCACGAGATTTACACATTCTAACGTAATTACGGTAAAACAATCAGCTTGGTAGTCACATGAAATATATCAAGATCTATAACCAAGCATGGGCAGAACTAGTAGTACTTGTGCTGAGACCCTCCAAATTTCAAAAAATTAATTTTTTTTATATGGTAATTAATTCCTTAGAAATTAACTTTGCCCCCTCAATTTTCTTTTTGAATTCCTCTCCTCCCCTCCCCAAAAATGAACTTTCTATTTCAGCCCAAAATGATCAAAACCATACAAAAACCAATTAAACTGTCATGAAGAATAATCTGTACCCAAGCATAAAACATATATACAGCTTAATTAGGTCTTTCCCACAATCGGATATAACTGTTAGGGGGTATTTTTCTAATCAAGTGGCATGCATGCATGTTGATTCTTAGAAGCCTCAATCTGATGCGTGAATTTTGATGCTTTTTTTTTTTTTGGTTGGATTTTCCAGATTTCAAAGCATTCATGAAGATAAAGAACTTATAAATTGGCAATAATCATTATAAAAATAAAAATAAAATAGTGTTATGCATGCATGCATGCAGATTATGAATGATTAATAATTATTCTTTAGGACTTAATTATTAAATGCATAAAACCCATGATGATGATGAGTTGTCAAAGGTTAATTGAACCTAAAATTAGAAGGACCAACAAAAAGAAAGAAGTACATGCATGAGGTGGTGGATCCCATGCAGTTGCATGCATGTTCAAGAAAGCTTGGTCGGAGCTTGGTCGGAGGTTGTGAAATATTAATGCATTCACCCTTCAACCACATTTTGCTTATTAATTAATTATTCCCACAAAATAAATAATTTATTATTTGAAATTAATCATGTAGTCCCTGATAATTTAAATTAATGTTGTTTAGGCCGTATGAATAATAAACTTTGGCTCTTTTTTGGTCTTAAAGAGGTGCATGGTGTGATCGATAGACGTGCATCCCATTTCCCAGTTTTGAGTCCTTGTTAATCTTCGTGGGCTCTTGAATGGGTGGCTTAGAATTGAGGACTCTAATTATATTGAGATATATATATATATATAATTATTATATTGAGGTCAACTTTTCTGCATATAAAACAAATTCATACACGCATATAATATTGACATATATATCTGTCTTTTCACAGGTTTTGCCCAATTTCAAACGGATCCTTGGGGTACATTTTTTTTTTCTTTTTTCAAATTTTAGATAATTGTTGTCTATTTTAGTTATTTTTATTAATTTTTCATTTTTTTCAATTTTTTTTTTATGAACGTGACATGTAGATCATTGGGGTTTTCATTTCTTAAAACTATGATCTGTGTATTTTTTTGTGTCATTATGAGATTGGTTTTGATGTGCCATTTTCATCTTATAATTAGCAAACGCTAGACCAAACGACCACTTTGAAGTTTGAAATCCGGTAAACACTACAAGGACCACCATTTCAAACAATATTATAATCCTTGAACCAGTTTGAAATTGGGAGAAACTCTAGGATATATTTACCTAAAATAAAAAGATAAAATGTTGAATATATCTAGACTAAATCAAACTTGAAACATGATTGAAACTATTTGTAATTTCTAGCATGCCTGATTGAAACATGCCAATACCAACATTCAAAATGCTTGATGATTTTTTTATGCATTAACCAATGTTAATATATAGTGACCTCGTGAATTTCCTCATCATTATTGCCCATCAACATTACTAGTTTCTAGTTTAAATGGGCTGGTATCGTTGAACTCCTGGTCTTTGGCATTGTCCGGCTGTAATCTATTGAATTTTGAGGGTTGAGATTCCCTCTGGTCATCAATTCTACTTGATCGGTAGTCTAACTCCAAAAAGGATAGACACGACATCATGTGAGTCTGTTACGGGTCCGGGAGATTGAACAAGTGACAGGGGGATCAAGGGGATCATGCAGCGGGATCGTTCTTATGTGTCTTCCCTATGGTAAAGCAAAATGGGAGTTTGGGAGGAACCCGCCTCTGTCAAACCTAGGGTTTGAGAATAATTCTCTATATAATCCTTATTAAAAGGAACATTACATACTTACAGTCTCATCTTCCTTATTCAATAGCAAGATACGTACGTTAGTCAACCAAACTAAAGACTAACGAAAGCTAATGAATGGACCTCCATATGAAGGCAACAAATCATGTATGATCAAAATATATTGAAACTAAGCTAAAAACGAAAGAATGAGACTGCACTGTAAGTGCTTGACGAAAGGCTTCAGAGAATAAAGTTTTCTAATAGAAATTCTTCATATATTCATTGATACTATTCATTACATTTCTAAGGTCTAATTATACAGATTTCACACAAAGATGAAAAACAATCTCACAGCTCACATTCACTTATTCTGTTAAAAGAGAATTTTCTAGAGCTAGACAGGTGTATCTCTCTCATTGATTCGTTGAATATTCCTCTTCTAGAAGCTGGAGGTTTGAGGACCTTTTATGGAGTTTGTTGCAGCAGTATTACCTTGAGCACTACTTGACTTAATAGTCTCCCTCGAGTCAAGCGGCACTAGAGAGATGGTGAGGCTTGATTGAAGTAAACTAAAACGAGCAGCAGAAAGTGGCTTAGTAAATATGTAGGTAAGTTGATTCTTACTTGAGACAAAGGACACTCGAAGAGTTTTTGCAGCGATCCGTTTGCGCACAAAATGATAGTCAAGCTCCACGTGTTTAGTACGTGAGTGTAAGACCGGGTTGATGAACAAGTAAGTGGCGCCCAAATTATCACACCACAATGTAGGAGAATTAGTTAAGAAAATGCCAAGCTCATCCAATATTGATTGTATCCAAAGTAATTCACAAGTAGTGTTGGCGACAGCTTTTACACTTTGCTTCGGTGGAGGATCGAGCAATGGTGCGTTGCTTCTTAGATCCCCAAGATACAAGGTGCGAACCAAAATACACGCATAATCCACAGGTGGATTTGCGATCATCCAGGCAACCGGCCTAATCAGCATCAGAGAATGTAGATAAGAAAAATGAAGAGGAAGTTGATAAATGTAAACCAAAATGAAAGGTTAGTCGCAAGTAATGAAGAATGCGTTTAACAGCCTGCCAATGAGGCACTCTAAGAGAGTGCATAAATTGACAGACTTTGTTAACCGTATAAGAAACATCAGGACGCGTAAAAGCAAGGTACTGAAGGCTCCCTACTACTCTACGATATAGTTGAGGATCTTCAAATGAAGATCCTTCTAATGCAGTGAGTTTTGCCGAAGTGGACATAGGGGTTGAAACTAACTTAGAATTATGTATGTTTGTATTTTTGAGTAAGTAATATATTTAGTCTGAGACAAGAATAAGCCATGAGCATTTTCCCTCATGTTATCTTTGTGTCTCAATAGTTGAATTATCTTACTTAACATACTCATCATATAACTTATGCAACACTTGAGAGACATGCTCAACATTCTTGGAAGCTTCCAGCTCTTGATAAATTAAAAGAAAACAAAACTAGATCAATACTATTTTGAATCTAGGGTCTAACACCACAGTAATTGCCATCAATAGATTACACCCCCCCAATATTTTTCAAACTTAGCACTTATTTTTCTTACCATT
>QEOT01004163.1:3742-19270 GCA_003123785.1 Pterocarya stenoptera
CCCAAGAAAATAAAGTATTATAAAAGAATCTCTTCAGCTCATCCAAAGAATACTCCCAGTCTTCAAAGCACCTTTTATTTCTCTCCATCCAAAAATATCACATAACACAATGAGGGATCATTCTCCACACAGCAGCAATGTGAACATTTCCCCTAATACCTGTCCAGCACTTAAAAATATCCATAACTCTTCAGGCATAAATAATAATTCATGTCACACCTGTCCGATTAAGGATCTCATTCCTCAAACACCAGGCCACTTCACAATGTAACAAAAGACGATCCACAGATTCCCCATCTTTCTTGCATAAGAAGCACCAATCCGTAATGATGAGACCACGTTTCCTCAAATTGTCAAAGGTGAGAATTCTCCCAAGAGATACAGTTCATATAAAGAATGCCATCTTAGGGGGTACCTTACAATTCTAAATAGCCTTCCAAGGAAAACAATGATCATTAGAGAATGCTGAGAGGGCCTTATAGAAGGAATGCACCGAGAACCTTTTATTCCCATCAGGAGTCCAAATCATCCTATCCTCCAACACATTGCCAAACAACATAGCATACAAGGAGTCAAAAAAATCTGCAAACATTCCCAATTCCCAATCATGAGCCGCTCTCAAAAAACTAACATTCCAATGGAAAGAACTATTGGAACACACCAATAAGTCACCCACTACGGTCTCTGTCACTAGAAATCTGGCAGAGCATGAAAAAACATGCCCCCAACTGAGGACCAATTTATCAAAGTTGTCAGAATGTATCTATTTCATCACAGTTGTCACAAAAGTTGTTCACCCTTCAGCAATGTATGCTGGCATTGTTTTTTTCTTTCTTTCATTCACTAAATAATGGATGTTGGCAAATTTTTCTTTTAATTCCACCAGAGAAGATTTTATTCACTTATTGTGATCCGCATTTCTTGTGTGCACAATTACATGTATCTATTTGCGTAGTAAGTATTTTAGAATTGAGAACTCATCATTTTCCATGAATAAATGTTTGTGGTAGCAGTTTTTGTTGTCGGTCTTAAAGACTGTAACGAATGGTGACTGATCAGATTGGAAGGTTTATAATTATAGACCAATATGGTAACTCTGCCTCATTAAGGTTCTTCTGAATTCTTTTTAGATTGCGGTTTAGAGTATAGAAATTAACCTCATTAATTGACTTGGAATCATCTGGTAGAAATTTTTATTTTAAGAGCTTTATGCCATGTTTCTTTGTTCCAAGGGTTAGATTCTAAGAAAGTATTTTTCCAATAAAAAAGTAATCTCTCATGATTGCGAAAACTTTATCAAATATACAATAGAGATTTTGGTATCTATATTCCGTCTTTTTCTTTTTTTGATAAGTGCATGACTGTGTTTTGATGCAATCATAACCGCTGTCTGCCACATCATCTTCTTCTTATACTTCATTTATATTTAAAATTCCCATTTTACCCAGCCCGCTAGAGAGAGGGAGAGAGAGAGAGAGAGAGAGAGAGAGAGCTCAGCCTGTTATATTTCACCACCTTTCCATGCAAGAGAGGTTGTTGTTACGTGTTCGTCTATTTTCATGAGCTCTTTCTGCCACATCCTCCTGCTATTTTTCGATATTTACAAACCACTGCATCCACTTGACAGAGATGCTATGAGTTTGGCAATATGATCTGGGGACAATGACTAGGAAGAAGGTATTGTATTAAACCTGAAACCTATTGTCTACCAATTTTATTTTCTTCACGCTTTGCATTGTTTCTTTTTAGTTGTCTGTGGATGTTACAGATTCTACCTTTTCTTCCTAAATCTATAGCCCCAATCCTTTTTTTTTTTTGCCTTATTAAAGCCTTCACTTATCGCGCCTTTCTTCTTTTGTGATGCTCAGTATGAACTGAAGAATTCTCTTCCACAGCTTCTGTTCACGGGGTGGGCATACAATTCTTTGATTTCATTTCTCACCTGTTGCACTCTGTGATAATCAATTTCATTAATTTTCTGATTCGATCAGAAAGGAAGGGAATTTTCTTGTCCCATCTGGCAAGGAATTAGGTTCCAATAATTGTTCTGGCATTTTTCCCACCTGTTAAATCTATGGGATTTTGGCTCATGTCAACTGTGGTTTCCATAAATTCGTTTAACAAAGTCTGTAGGGTGCATGCCACTTATCTAGAATCTAGTATGATGGGGGTTAGCATGCTTCATTCATATTTGTTGGGATTTGGTTCTCTCTTGTTTCGATTAGTCTTGATTAGCAGGTGCAATTACCAAGTAGGAGAAAGGTAGGAGTTCAAATTAGTCCAGTTGTCAGGCTTGGTTTATTTGTTAGTGGAGCATAACAAGATAGTCTTTCTTTAATTCTGCCGAGTTCAGATATTGTTTATGGTAGTTGGTTTCCCTTTACCCAGGATACCTGGGTTTGATTCCCGGAATAAAATTATTTTTACTGATAAAGAAATTGCTTTCTTAATAAAAAACCACTGATAGCCTCCATTGAAAATCGGTTGTCTTAAATGGAACCAATTAACTTTTGGGCTGTCATTAAAAGAAATTATGGTAAGTTTTTGCGAGCATTTAACTCGCAATTGCCCTATATATGTTACCTAGTTTGCCTAAAGTGTCATTATGGGCTACTACACTCGAACTCTGTTTTCATTCCTCATGTTTCAGGTATCATTAGAATTAGAATGACAGGATATCTCTTTCCAAAGTGTTGAGCTACCTGTGCTTATCTAAAACTATGATTTATAGAGGGTTTAGTCCTGAGTGGGTTCAGTTTCTGTGAGCATTTAAACCGGGCTGCTTATTCATTATTCAAACCTGCTGAAAACCAAACAAAAAACAATTGAGGGGTTGAAATTGGCGCATTTTGATCTTGGTATGCACCTACACCCCTTTACCTTGCCACTTGCCAGCAATGGATGGATTATAATTTGATGGTTAATCTTTTATAACTTTATATGTTTAATTCTGCTTTTAGTCATCACACTTATTTTTGCATGGTCTTCTTGTCAACATCTTCTTTTTCATATTCCTCACATTGATTTCATGAATTTAGTCTAGACCCCATTTGGATTCAGAGTTGATCTCAACTCACCTCATCTCATCTCATCTAATCATTACAATTTTTCCAAATTTCCACACAAAATATAATAAACAATTCAATTTTTTCAAATTCCAAAGCAATAATAATATTAAAAAATAATATTCTAACAATATTTTATTCAACTTTCATCTTAAGTCACTATCCAAACCTCACTAGGTATATGCTGTAATGAAACTTGCCTTGTAATGAAGTGTGTTTCCTTCCAAAGAAATCTCATCATGTGTGTTAACAGATTCACCAATTATTGACTCACGACGAGCTTTAGGATCTCTCGAAGTATCAATGACTGGATCCTGTGCTTGTCAACCTTTCTTTCCAGATGATATGGTATCAGTTTACTGAAGTTTATTTTATACTTCCTAGATTTAGTTTTTTTCCCTATCTTTTCAAAATTTTGTATTCTTCATTTTAAATCCAGGTTGTAAGAAAATTGAGAGCTCAAAATTCAGACATTGTATGGTCTGGCGATGCTTGTATCTGTGCCAAACAGCTCAAGCACTACCCAGCTTTTTGCAGGAACAGAACAACCATAGCTGTAAGCATCAATGCATTGATTATTTCTCAATATCTAGTAGTGGTCTTGTCTATGTTCATATCCTCCAGATTATATTCTTCTTTTTGCTTTTGTTTTCCTTGGCATTCAGGTTCATTCATTTGTATATATTATGGCTGAAGAAGGAAGTCAGTATCTTGGTTACTTGGAAGATATGTATGAAGACAAGAAAGGGCTCAAAAAGGTTAAAGTGCGGTGGTTTCACCACAATAAGGAAGTTGAGCGTGTAATCCCGCAACTGGATTCCCACCCAAGAGAAGTTTTCATCACACCTCATGTTCAGGTGATCAGTGCTGAGTGTGTTGATGGTCCTGCGACAGTTTTGACTCCTAAACATTATGAAAAATGTGTGGCTACTGGTGCACCTAGTTCTTCATCAGGAATCCACTTATGCTTTAGGCAGTTTAAGAACAATAAGATCAAGCCCTTTACTCTTCCTAAATTGTCTGGGTATTCTAATCAAGCTATACTCTCTTCTATAGACGGTTTGCTCATCACCAAGCAAAAAGTTAAGTGCCATAAATTAAACATGGAAGATGAAGAAGAGTTTGCACAAGATGATCCTTTGAGGGTGGGTACTAAGAGGAAGAGAAGTTACAAGGGTTATCAAGGACTTGAAACTGGTTCTGGTATTGGACATTCATTCCCTAGGAATCAGATAACAGTATGTGAACCAAAGCTCCCAAAGTTGAAATTGAGATTTTCAAGGAGAACAACGGAAATGAAGATTGTTGAACCCAAATGTCCTGTTTCTTTTAAGGTTGATGACAAGATAGAATTGCTCTGTCAAGATAGTGGCATTTGTGGCTGCTGGTTTAGGTGTAAGGTCTTGCGGGCATCTCAGAAGCATCTGAAAGTTCAATATGACGACGTGCAGGATGCAGATGGATGTGGCAATCTAGAGGTATGCAAGTGGTTCAGAAAGTTATGTTTTGAGTTTTCCTTGGCTGTGTTTTGGAATGAAACATAGGTTGTGGCAGAGACAAATATCAGGTAGAGTAGTTTTTTCCTTTTGGGCACTGCCTCCATGATACATCACACAGAAGTTTTGATTACTCAAATGAGTGGTGAATAGTTAACTTGGCAATCTTCTCTGCTTCATGGATGAGTTCTGTAATTCGTGTAATGACTGAAATATAATTGATAGTAGTTGTTGGGTATACAAGCTGAGAGAGGTGGTCTGTCATCCCCTTGATTGCTATCATCAACATGTGCATGTACACTAAATGTTTCCTTTGTTGTAAAGAACTGGCCAGGAAAGAAATTAGAATTTTGATGGTTCCTTATATGTAGGAATGGGTCCCTGCTGCTAGAGTTGCAGCTCCCGATATGTTAGGCATGAGATGCTCAGGCCGCCTGACAATTCGGCCAAGCCCTCCAGAAGATTTTACCGACCTTGCATTGGAGGTTGGTGCCCCAGTTGATGCATGGTGGAGTGATGGCTGGTGGGAAGGTGTTATAACTGGAGTTGACACCTCTGGAAATGACACTTGGCATGTTTACTTCCCCGGTATGTTCTAATGCAACTGTATCTGGCGCACTTAAGTTTAAGTTATTCTTGTGACATTTTAACGGGAGCACATGGCTCATTGAGCTGCTCTAATAAGTTGATGAACAATGTTGTGTTTGGGTTCTGCCCATCAGTTACAGTGAATGATGTAACTTACTCTTTGATCTTAGGGGAAGACAAGGTTCTGCAGCTCCACAGAAAGAATTTTCGACCTTCCAGAGATTGGGTACGGGACAGATGGGTTGATATAAAGGAGCAGCCTGACATTCTCAGTTTATGTGAAAATGCCAGTCGTAACTTGAAGCTTGCAGTGTGTTCTGCTATGGCTAAAGCATCTGGGTGTGGTGGCTCTACACTCTTGGAACCCGAAGTTTACACAACACCCAAACTTGAAGCAGTTGAAGAACAGCAAGAAATACCAGATTTAACCATTTCCAATGAAGTCCTGGAAAGAGTTGAGGGTCATGGGGATGAAAATGGTGATAATAATGCCAATGGTGATCTTGGTTCTATCGAGTAAATTAGGTGCATGACTGCTGATCTAGGAAAACTTAAGAATTTCGAAGTCCCGAGTATCTAACATCAGGAGCATTGGCGGGTGTACAGCAATATCTGTGGGAGGTTTTAACATTGCGGCATGAAGAATAGCATTTTAATTGCAATCTAAGTTCAAGATAACTATGTCAGGCTAGACAGTAGCCGTTCAATTTCGCTTTTAGAAGTCACCTGGTGTTTTTTGTGCTAGCAAGTTCTGGCATCGTGCTGTTCACCATATAGTTTCAATATGTCAAGTATAGTCTTGAGTTTTCAACTGTAAAGCTTATTTTATATTAGGAGGAAATTATGGATGTGCATTGTTGCCAATGTTGCTCTCTCTCTCTCTCTCAATAAATATTACTGAGACGCTTTGTGGCCATGACCCATCTGGCGCCCCTTCATGTTCATGTCCAAGAATCTGCAAATTCAGCTTTACGTTGTTCACAAAAAAATTTCGGGTCTAGAAAACTCTTTTAACAAGGATCGTGATTTGAAATTGAACCCCAGGTTGGAGCAAAGCGGATAAACCCCTAGGAATCATGGGGAACAGAGAAGCACGTGGAACTTGCCCTGAACATGTTCTTGTTTGGAGATGTTAGTCCCATTAGTTTGCTGTGCACAAAAAAAAATAAATTGAAATTAAAAATGCCTCTAAAACGTATTAAATTTCTGTCCTAAAGGTTGTCATGCAGGCACTTGCTGTAAAAACAATAGACCACTGAGTTGGAATGTACAAGGAAATTGCAGGTTCTGGACGCTTGTCTCCCTTCCAGTGAGCACACTATCTCGTGTTTCCGATTATTTCTGTTAGAATTGGAGTACAAATTCCACTCTGAAGTATATGGGGAGAGAGAGAGGTACACAAACATGATAACTTGTACCAGCTACACCTTAGCTTTTGAGCCACATTGGTGAAGAAACGGGTCTTCCCTTCACTAATTGAAGCCAACTCATTCCGAATGCGTTGAATATATACCCATTAACTATTAATCGTTAAGAAAAGTCAACGCCAAGATAGAGCATGTTCTTAATTTCCATGGAAAAACTGAGATAAATGAAATAATTTACCATTAAGATCAACAAAAATGTAAAGCACGGGATGGGATGGGATGGTTTCATGGTTGTGCTATCCCCTTTTTCACAAGCATATCATAAACCGTGTCAATTTTGCTAGGTTCAAGCTTGAACAAGTTATGGGCATCGGATTTCTTTGCGACATTACCCCTGATGATTTCGATTGACATAACCTCTTGCATCTTAAGATAAAGAGGTGGGGGTAGCTGAATCTCGCTGCACAGCCGCTTCTCCTGTCAACACATGGAAGCAAAGTGATGTCAAGGATGTTTACTAAGCAGGCAGTCAATTTTAGGAACGCGGCAAACAAACAGAAAGATGTATGTTTTCTTGTTAAGTAAGAAATAGGAATTAGGAGTTGGAACTAGATACTTACACTTTCAGACAATAGATCTGCCCTATAACTGCCCATTATATCTAAATCATTAACAGAGCTTGGAGTAGCCTGTCCTGCTGGCCTGAAATTTAACTCCTTGCCAGCAGACTCTGAAGCCATGAACGCATTTGGACCAACCTGAGCCCTTTCTTTTGCTCTACAAGCATTTTCTTCAGCTTCCCTTTTCCTTTTCTGTTCAAGGTATCTATCTGCCTCAGCTGATGTGCGGCAACCAGCAGCTCGAGCTTCCTGAAAATTTTTTTTTGAGTTTCTTGAAAAGAACGTAAAATAAAAATAATGCAAGGAAGACATTAGTTTGACAGAATGAAGCATTCTTTTAGCGTCCAGCGTTAGTGTGTGCGTGGATGGCATAGAATATGATATCATGGATGGCAATTTCAAGAATCAAAGCCAATGTGGCATGCTTGTTTTATACAAAAGACTTTGGATACAACATATAACTGATTTCAGGCACAGCCATGTTTATTTTCTAGTGGGGCAAGCCATGTATTATACCTTAAGTTCTTGAATTCTCTTCAGTGTCCGATGCTCTGCAATAACAGTCTGAAGCAGATCCTCATGCTCTTCTTTGGTATGAAAACGCATGAAGACATCATATTGCCGACAGATTGCCCTTTCTTCAGGTGAGAAGTCCTTCTCAAAAGAATTTGGATATAACAAGTTTCTTTCTAATACGAAATCCTTCCTACGCTTCCTCTCATCAAGCCTGCCAAAAAGTTTATATTAACCGTAGTGATGATAGAGGTGACTCAGTACACATTTTATAAGTATGAACCAGCGGGATTATGCCATATTATTAAATTGTCCAAACAAAACCTCCATACAATGAAAGCTAGCAGAAAAGAAAAACACTCGATGACCAGATGAAGAACATTATAGAAATTATGCAGAAAAATTTTCATCCTGTCTTCATAATGATTTTGTCATGGTAACACCCCAATTCCAGTTCTCCTTTATTCTTTTTCATCTGTACCATTATGCAAAGTTGGTGTAACACTTAAATTCCGTGTTATAAGTTTCAAAACTTTCTTCTTATAAGTTATTAAATTATTTACTCAACAAACAACCTTTTTTTTATAAGTATTTACTTCATACAACTTTTTTTTTTAAGTATTTACTCCACACAATATATATTGCTTGCACCATACGTGTAAATAAAAACCAATATGTGAAACTTTTAACAAATTTATTTAAAAATTTTATTATATAAATCTGCCAATAAGAATTAAAATCAAATTATTGAGAACACTCACCTCTTTGAATAGATTCGTAGCACTCTCAACTTCAGCTCACGTTCATCCTCTGTGTCTGTATCCTTAAATTCCATCTCAGCCAATAATTGTTCAGCATCATTATCATATTCAGGATCAAACTCCTGCCTTTTGGGGTTATAGCCACTCGACTCAACTAAAGAAGGACCCTCATTCACCGAAGTGTTCCGTTTCTTCCCGCTAAAGCTCCTGTCTGCATGGGGATCTGCCAAGAGCATGAACAAACATAATTTAATATCCCATGGCTTTATCATAACCATATAGACTATGAATGCAAAACCAATCTTTCAACCTTTTGGTACATGCAAAAAGAAAAGTGATGCATAAAAGGTATCAATCAGATACAACAAACAAGCAAATTGCACTGTTGCCTGTCGCATTCATTCAAGAAAATCCTTCAGCTACATGAATAGTGATATTTATATAAATTAACACAGCAAAATACATAACTACCAATAAACATATGCCATCTGTAGATTATGTGTCACACCTTCCACTTTAATAACACCAGCTCCATCTTTGACCTGGGCCATGTTTGATGCCTTCTTGTTAGCAGCTGTTGATGCTGCACTTGAGCCACTAGAGCGGACCCCAGATTCAACCTCTGAAGCACAAGAAACAAAGGCACAGAATCAAAAGATCATATACCCAACCTTTAATAAAATAAATCATTTGATAAAGAATTCAAAACTAGTTGGTTATATTTCGGCTCACCAGAAATTAAGTTTGACAATAAACGTCCGGAGGAACCACCTTTATGTGAATCTTCAACTCTGAGTGAATCGATAAAAATCATATAAAACGGCATCTCAACTAAATTGCATAAAGCATCCATGGAAGAGAACGAGAGCATACTTGACTCTTGAAGGAGAAAAAGGAGATTCTTCCTTCAAATTAAGCTCCCCTATCATAGGAAATCCTGAATAGTCACAGGCAAGTACCCATCACTAAAATGAATAATAGTCCCAATCATGCAAAATGTGCAGACTAACAACCAAGTATTGGCAACCTAATTGCTTCCCAAGTCCCCCCACCCCCAGAGTTACAAATATCTTATAATCACAAGGGACTGTTCTATAAAGTGTGGCCTATGGCTATGACCCTAATTGGCCAGAGGGTCAGGTACCGATTAGCATCTAGGACATGATAATAACTTTTCTTGTGTAGGACTCTTGCATAAATATGATAAAAACCAGTTAAGCAAGATTAAGAAATGATAAACACAACAAAAAAGGATTAATGAGTTGACATAAACATGGTTACACACCTTTCTTGTCCTCGCTATGTCCTTTAGCCATAGCAAGAAGCTCCTTTCTATTTTTTCCGACAACATGAGACATGTCCTAAAAAGATATGTTCCACAACTTACTCTTCAAAAAATTTGAAATTCTGAAGAGAACTCATTTTTACAAGATTTTCAAGATGTCATACCGGAAGAGGGAAGTATGGAGAGCTCATATATACATTTGTATAGTGTTCTATACATTCTTCTTTACTCTTAGTCCCTACATGTTCAGCAACTTCTGCCCAGTTACCCATTCCATACATTTCAATCCCCTGAAATAAAAATGTTGTTGCCACAATTCAAAATTGACACCTCCATGTACCAAATAAAGTGCTGAAAAAATAACTAGGATAAGTCAAACCAAGATAGAAAGTACCTCTAGGAGCAGTATTTCGTCATCTGCATTCCAGTCAGCACAAATAAGAGGGAAAGATAAATTGTCCTGTTGAAATGAAAATACATACAAGCTCAAACACAAATCTACATCCTCATCATGACAATATGGATACAAGTCTATATTAATAACTTAACACCAAGCAAAACTCAATCTGCAAGGTATCAGCAGGAGGAGATTTTTAATGATATCATTACTAACCATAACCCTGTAAGGGTGATTGCTCTTATGAGGTGTCATCTCAGCCCCAACAGAAAAACACTCAATACATAGGTCAAAATCGGGGCACATGACGCACTTGATTCGGATCTTTCCTGTAATGTCTTTGTTGCAATAATTGCAGTGGTATAAAGCTCTTTTCCCTTCGGTTGTTCCTTGACCTGAGTCAAAAAGGGGCCCGGGAGAAGAAAAGGAATGATCAGAAAGGATCGAAGTAAAAAAAAAAAAAAAAAAAAACGAAAGCAATGGAACTAAAAAGCATATGGACAGCAACAGTTAGCACCTAGTCACTAACAATGATGAATTGATTAGAAAACCATCAGCACCGTCATATTGTCATGACAGCTTCTACAATATACAAGTTTCAAAAGCAAGCCCTGTTCCTTTGTCATTGGAGCTGAAGCCTTCAGGCCAAGTACTCTAACTCCTTATAGGAATATCAACCAGGACTCAAAACAAATGAGAAAAACCCATGCCCGGGCAGAACCTCAATTGACTCTAACAATAAGTCAGTTGAGTTTTTGGCATGCCTTCTACACATACGTTTACACATACTTTTAATAAAATGCTTACTGCCAGATAATGACATAGACATGAAGGGTGTAGGTATGCATGTAAGTGCTGTGGGAGAAAAATGGGGTAGGGCATCAAGAACGCCATGCCATCGGAGTTAACTTCTAAAAAGACTACACTTCAAGTTATGTAATGGTAGAAAAGTACCTGCAGCTGAAGATTCTAAATTTTCACCACTGGAGGCATTCTTTTTTCTCCTTGATCTGCATGGCAAAAAATATCTGTTCAAAATAAAAACTATACCAATGTGCCAAATATAAAATAAAATCAATGAACAAGTAATATGACACACTCATACAAACATACAAAGTGATGCAGAGGGATCCAGGCCTGATGATGCACATTTAACAGATTTTATGTTGATAGCACTAGACTACCTTGAGAAGGCAGATCAACAGAAATATGCCAAGAAACGGTGAAGATTCTCGGATTGGAGCAATACTGTGCATGTGTCAGTATTTGGGCCATGACTTTGGCTATGGGAATCAGAATCTTTCATAAGACCCCAATTTGGAAAACTCTTTTCGGAGCACGCGTCGTGGTCACCACGCCATGGTGGTCCATGTTCAGCCTCGAAATTACCTGTTTTCTCCTTCAAATCGCATTTTTAAGTTACTTTTTGCCATCTATGGAAATATTTCAGTTTCACTTTTAAAGATTAATTTTGTTCCGATTTGGGCCACAATTTTTGCAAAATCTTTATTTTATTATGTATTTTATTTTTATGCAATAATTAGGATTTTGCCTTTTCAGGCAAAATTCTCATAATTTCGGATTTCCATAACTATTTGATTCTGGTTTGTGGGATATGTAACTTGATTTCAAGTTTTATCAATAAGTTTTACCCTCACAGTTTTTTCTCTGTTTTGAATATTTTCTCAATTTCAATCCCTAAGTTTCTATTAATTAACTAACCGTCAGAATAATCTTAATTTTGTCCTGCATCACAAAGCTTCAAAAAATGGAGCAGAGTTGATAAATCAAACTACTTCAGAATCTTGTGACGCCTGTTACAGCAAAGACTAAATTTCCAGTTGAGTGAAACAACAGAGGATAGAACTAAGTACCAAAATATATTTGTCGGAGAAAAATGTGAGAAAGAGACAGAGAGGTTATAAATCTTTTCATTCAATATAGAGGCTGTCAAGCAGGCTTCCCCCCCACCCCCCCCCAAAAAAAAAAAAAGAAAAAAAAACTAAGAACACGGAATGTATGATCAAATTTACGAAAATAACAAACAAAACCAACTAACAATGCAAGCTCAAATGTGAATTAAACTTCGGAAAAATTGGCATTATTAGAAAACACATAAGAACCTTTGGGTGGGGTCCTCATCAGCAGAGTGGAAATTTCCACGTGAACGGCCCATTGAATTCTGAAGCTGAAGAGCTCAAGAACACTAGTGTAATATAACACTGCCGGCTTCAATCGAAAGGCGCACGGAAGGATGAGCAGGAGACAAGCATTAATAGGGCCCAGTAAAACCCTAAATTCCTCAGGCACCGTGACTTCGTTTTGATCCTATAAAAAATGGGTAATCATGGGTCGAGTTCAAAATAACACATTTCTGAGATTTTTGCTGCTTTTTGAGAATTTTGGATTTGGGTTATCTCATAAAAGCTCAGATATTGTTGTTTCCTATTTTGGTGGCTGCAAAGAAAGCGCTTTAACAAGTTACAAAACTGAGTTTCGTTACCATGTTCTAAAGTCACAGGTGAAGTCAATCTGAGTTTTGACTTTGGAGTTCTGCACTTATGCTACTTTCTGGGACCCGAACTCAACTAGGAAGAAAAACCATATTTGTGTGGAAAGAAAGTAAATTGTAACAGCCATGAAAACTTTCAAATGGGCCACAAACAAAACAATTGGAGTTGGTTTGGGCTTTAGGTGATGATAATCATTGATATAAAGGCCAGCCTCTTTGTTTTGGGTAATTAAGATGGGGAGTTAATTTGGTATCTGGGCCGCATTAGAATTAGGGTTGGGCGGCCAGGCCATGAAATTCAACATGCCCGTCCAATTCGCCTTGTCAAGAAGACAAGAACAATGGTATTGGCTAGCCATTTATCATTGTAATGAAATATTTAACTAATTTGAGACAATATGTGTTTGCAATATTTAACTAATTTGAGAAAATAATTGTTTGCATTGGATTAGAAATCAGTAAATCATTTTAATTATTAGCTACAATAACTCAAAGAGAGATATATAGCTTTAGGCTTCATTTTTTTAGGCCCCGCTTAGATACACAGTTCAGATGAGATGAGATGTTTTGAATAGTAGTTGAATAAAAAATTAGTAGAATATATTTTTTAGTATTATTTTTATGTTGAGATTTGAAAAAGTTGAATTGTTTATTATATTTTTGTATGAGAATTTGAAAAAATTGTAATGATTGAGATGAGATGAGATAGTGGTTTTGTGTAAACAAACGGGGCCTTAATTTTTTCTACTCTCCCTAACAGTAAAGGAGATCACCTTCACTATAAGGCATATTTATAGAGAAGGGAGTGTACCTGCTAATTTGCTTGCCAGAATGGGATCAGAAGGTATTTCGAGTGGTTGGGACTCTTTGACAAGAATTTCACTGCTGCTTAGGAGCTTATTATGTACCGACAAGCTGGGGATTCCTTATTTGAGGAATGCGTTGTAAGTTGATTGGTTTCAGTGGATTTTTTTAGATTTGTTTCCAAATAGGAAGGGTGATGTTTTTTCCACTGTGGTTTTTCTTTAAGGTTTGTAGTAAGGTTTCCCTCTACTATAAGTGAGAGTTGTTTTATAAAAAAGAGGTGGCTTGATTTAAAAAAAAAAAAGTAGACGGCCTTTAGATGGGAAAAAAAAAAAAAACCAATAAGCTGATCCTCTCTATCTTCAAGCATTTTGATTAGGGGCTTGTTTGGAAAGTGGGATAATTTCATCTCATATCAAAATTTCTCATAATTTCCTTTTCAAATATCATTCAAATATAAACACTTTTTAATATCAAAATTTTAATTTTTTTTATCTAATCATTATCACTTTTGCAAACTTTCAAATAAAATACAAAATATAATACTACTTTTTCAAATTTCAAAATAAAGATTATATTGAAAAGTTATATTCTAATAATATTTTAACTTTATAATATTTTTATTCAATTTTATTTTTCTCTTTTCTTAAAACTCAATAAAATATCTTAACTTAAACTATCTCAAACTATTTTACTACTATTTATAAACTATTTCACTATTATTTACAGTATTCCTATATAATCTCACTTTCCAAACGAATCCTAAAGAAATGATTAATTTTTTTTTTAATAATATAAATAAAAGAATCACTTATTTTAAATAAATTTGGCTATAACATTGTCCAATCCAATACCAATGATAATGGTACGTACGAGACGAAAAGATTTAGGATAGGTTTGGAAGATGGGATGAGACACAAAATTCTTATATCATCTTATCATTATAATTTTTTTAAATTTTTACATAAAATATAATAAATAATTCAAAATTTTCAAATCTCAATTCAACTTTCTCAAATCTTAAAATAATAATAATATTAAAAAATAATATTTTAATATTTTAAACTTTCATCTAAAATTAAAAATTCTCATCTCATTATCCAAACCTATCCAGATCTTGTTTGATTATACAGATGAGATGAGATGAGATAAAAAATTTCTGAACAATAGTGAGATAACTTATTAATAGTAGTGAAATGATTTGAGCTAATATTTTTATGGAATTTTAGAAAATGAGAGAGAATTTTGAATACAAAAATTATAAAATTATTAAAATAGGGTTATAATATAATTTGTTATATTATTTGTTTTTTGAAATTTTAAAAAATTGAATTATTTTTTGTGTTTTGTTTGAAAGTTTAGAAAAAATATAATAATTAGATGGAAAATCTGAAAATTTGAAATTAAAAAATATTTGTGTTTGAATTGGTATTTGAATGTTCTGATGAGATCATAAGATGAAATGGTTTCAAAAGTTTGTGAAACCAAGTCAGTGGATGGAATGAAATTATTTTTAGAATTTTACTACTCATCACACTCATACACCACAATCCACACTTATTTTTATTTATTTTAATTTTATTCTTCATAAATTGATTTCTTCAGCCATTATCTATATACCACATATTTAGTAAAAAAATATATATATATATATATATGTATAATGTGAGGATGAGGAAAATTTTTCTTATTTTTATTAAGATATCTCGTATTATTATTTCCACGCAATAGTCAACGATTAGTATTTTTTTTTTTTAAAGAAACAAAAATGTAGCATTGATTTGGTCAACGACTAGTTATTAATATAGCATTGATACCTAGACCCCTGGCTTTATTAATTTGGTCACTCAAGAAGTTGATTTGCAACTATGGCTTAAAGTTCTTGGCGATTTAAAGACAATTTCAAGGATCTGTCCATGTTACATGCAATATTCTATACGCCAATATATTAATTAAGAGTGGCGTTTCTCTGCCGCTTGAGTAGTACCGTTAGTTTATATCTTTAGTTGTTTTTATAATTTTATTTTTATTTTTTTATTTACATTTTTTTAATATATTTAATTATTTTTAAAAAATAAAAAAATACATCAATATATTTAAAATCACTTTTTTTATTATTA